>JAFJYH010000092.1:0-139823 GCA_017365405.1 Cadophora malorum | reverse complement strand
GCTTTGGGGGGAGGAAGAGTGAGTGTGTGGTTGCATAGAAGGGCAGAGAGGGAGGGAGGATTTGGGAAGCATTGAGAGAGATTTTGGAGGGGGTTGTACGTGATGATAGCCATTTCATGAGATATCTGAGCTAGGGAGTTGGCTGAACAGAGGATATAGATGATAAGGAGACATAGACCGATGTTCTTTGCACTATTAGAAGAAAAGTAAGATTTTACCAAGATCACTTACTGCACTGACATCTCCCCTTGGATTTTATTACCTGTTCACAGCTGTTCATGATTTTGCGAACTACATCATAGTGGTTATTGAGTTTCAAAGAAGGTATCGCGCTATCAATTCCTCCCTGTACAATATCCAGTCAATATCTGGTGGAACACCACAATCTCTACCTATCTATCTAGACGGGAGTGGAAGTAACCCGCTTCCTTGACCCCTCACTTCATGCCATCTGGGACCCAATCGTTATTGTTCCTATCCTACGAGATTCATCAGAGGTGGATTTACTCGAATTCACCCCTCGTTTCCTTCCATATGCCAGGTTCTAATCGTCTCGATACCATTGGAAGTCAACATCGTCTCAGGCGAATAAGCCATCCTACCTTCATCTATGCCTCCATTACCACATGCTTGCAAGGACGTCCAACTTGCATATATGCGAGTGTAGATACACCTGCCATAGCGAGATTCTCTACCCCTCTTGGTTCCAAATACCAAGATATGCTCCGTATTGCAAACAGTTCGCTCCTGATCATGCAAAACTTTCTATTTGAGGCACATCTCATAGCTCTGTATGACAGTGATAGGGAAGCTACATGGCATAAAATGACATGCATAATGCAAACTTATAGGTACTTATCTCCTGGACTCTCACAACATGCGAACTGACAGAATGTGTCCGCATTGCTTAGGTGCGATTGACAAAACTTGAAACAAACAATTACACGGCGCTACGTTGCGCCTGTGTTATGTTGTGTTCTGTGTTGTAGTGCGAGATGTGGTGCTGGGAAAGCAAGTTGTGAGAGTGAGACTACAAGGAAGTGAGGGGTTGGTGTTGATGTGAGGTGATACATGGAGGGGTAAAAGAAGGTGGCTGGTGAGTTGAGATTGTCAGCTAGCGAGGCTGCCAAGACTTGACTTGAGATTCTGCGAGCTGCTTCGATGCACCGCAAATGCCTTCTCTCAGTACTTGTATACTTCCATTCTTCGTACACCTCGTTGAAGATGTATTATTCCAATCCAATGTTTAGACCTCGTTCGACATCCCAACTCTCACATCTCGACAACCTGGAAGTGATGTTCAGGTACGCCCCACTCCGCTCCCATCCACTCCCCAGCCTCCCGCCATCCCGCCACAACCAGAACCAGCGCACACCCCTGTCCGCTCCACTGAAACCCTCCGCCAACCACTCAAAATCACAGCGCAAGCCCAGTGGGTGCGCACAACTCACTTTCCCAACCACATCCTTTTCCACTGCTCGCTCGCTCAATCCCCTGCTGCAGCCCAGCAGCTGCCACTTCATCAAGTTGAGCAATGAAAGCGAAAGGCTGGGCTGGTTGGTTAAAACAAGTAGGTGCCGGGCATTTTCTCTTTGATCTTTTCTCTCTCCTCTATCTTTATCTTCATTCAGCATTTGCATTCCAGACTTTATTGTGCAAGTGCAGCCTTGTGCGACATTGAGAGACAGAACTTACCTCACTTGACGACTTGACGACACGAGATTGGAATTGGATCTAGCTATTGCGAGGTATGTTCAATCCACCATATATTGATTGGTTGATTGAGGGATTTGTACTGACTGAGTTTGACTTGCAGATATACCATATACCATACGCCATACACATCCAGAACTACTATACTGCACGATATCGCCCATCCATCGCAGCACCAACACAAATACATCCTCACACTTCTGCCTCGCCCATAGCCCTCTCCACCCGACCTCCACCACCCTCTTCCCCATCCTCACCGTCCTCTCTACCTTCCCATCCACGCAACGACAAAACAAATAAACCGCCAAAATGGTCAAACAAAACGACGTAATCGCCATAATAATCATCGTCCTCTTCTTCGTGCTCGCCCTGATAGCATTCGGTATCTACCACCTGGTATCCGTCGCGAGGGGTAGCGCTGGCGGGAGCAGTAGTAGTGGGAGTGGGAGCTCGAGGAGTTTGGTCGATGATTAGAGGAGAGGAGTCTCACGCTGGAAATAGAGAGAAGGGAAGAAAGAGGAGGATATACCAATTTGGATTTTCGGAAATGGGACGCGATATGCAGCGAAGGATATGCACGAAGGAGGCTGCGGGTTTGGAGAATATATTTTGGGGAGTAATGACAGATATGGAGACGAGATGAATGATGTGCATGGGCTCGGGATGGGTCTATGGATCGGATGAATGCATGGGATGCACATAGATATGTATATATAGCATAGCATTTGGAGTTTGGGGCTCTAGGTTGGGTAGCCGGATTTGAATATACTGGCTTGAATTTGAATCTGAATATAAACATATTTCAAATACACTTCAATAACTTTTGCAATTGGGGTCTGGAGACTTTTCTTGTTCGTTGTTCGTTGAATTGCATTTTTCTCTATTAGCACACACTAAAAGCAGCACGTAGTCTCTGACCGAAGAAGATCAAGATCCCATCGCAAGCAAGCAGAACCTAGCCACCCATCCACTTCTTCTGTACAGCTCAAGAAAGCAAAGATAAGAGGAAACGGCTCAACCACTGCAGTAAGCATCGCGCGCGAGATATAGAAATCAGTCGAGTCATCGATTCGAGAAGGTATGCGAGATAAGCAAGACGAGACAAGCAAGCCCAGATGACGCCAACCCTTAAACCCCCCAATGCAATACCATGTCAATTCATTCCCTGCCATCCATGCTCCATCCCTCCCTCCCACCTAACAAAAGAAAAGGTTGTGTTGTTTGTTTGTTTTGTTTGTTGGCGTAGTGAAGACCGCAGACCGGGTAAAATTCAGCCTGCCATCCATACCATCGCACTTCGTAGTTGTGTTTTGGTGTACGTGACATTTGCATATCCAAGCTCGCGATAGTGATATGCTAAGCTTCGTCACATCATAAAGACCCCCCGGCAAGGACTTCAATGGTACCCGTTCTTGGTGTAGGTTGGACCGAGACCACGACCAGAATATGCGGAGCTACCTTCCTCAAAATATGGGTGCATGCAGGCCTGCTTGGCAGAGATTCTGCCAGCGGGATCATAGACCAACATATGCTCGAGGAGATCCAATCCCTTCTCGTCCAAATTCGAGCAGAGGGGTATCGACTCGTCGCGGATCCACTTGGGGAATGAAGGCTTGAAATCGGGGAAACAGGTCTTATCCATGACTCCTGGCCATTCGGCTTCCGTTGGGGTACCTAATAGCCTGATAATTGTTAGCAGTCGTCTGCAGATGGGCAGTGGGTGAGCGTACTTGAAAATCTTGAAGATCTCATCAATCTCGGAATCACCTGGGAAGAGTGGCTTTCTGGTGCACATCTCCGCGAAGATACATCCAACAGACCACATATCAACACCAGTAGAGTATTGACGACCTCCCAGCAAGATTTCCGGCGATCGGTACCATAAGGTGACGACCTCGTGAGTATAAGTTCGAAGAGGAACACCGAAGGCGCGAGCGAGACCGAAATCAGCCAACTTAAGGTTACCATCGCGATCGATCAACAAGTTCTGCGGCTTGAGATCACGGTGGAGAATTCGATGACTGTGGCAGTATCGAACACCCTCGCACAGCTGGCTCATAAACTTCTTGACCATCGCATCACCCAATCCTAGTCGTCCCAAATCTGGTCCAGAACCCTCAGGGAGAGCCTTGCCTCTGCCACCATCACTGACCGGGAGCGACTCCATATACTTCTTCAAATCGAGGTCGAGGAATTCGAAGACGAGATATAGCTTGTGGCCGTCTGCGTGGACGATATTGAAAAGTCGCACGATGTTTGGGTCGTTCATCTCCTTCAGCAGCGAGATCTCACGGATGGCAGTACTGGGAACACCTTCATCCTCCGCCTCAAGACGAATCTTCTTCAGAGCAACGATTCGATTGTTGTGCAGGAGATCTTTAGCCTTGTACACAACACCGTAGGTTCCTAGACACGTAAATGTCAGTATGTTGATCCGCGTTGTGACTGCGACGCTCGCTGTGAAGCTTCGATTCTTGTCCGCGCAGGGATTGACTGACCCTCTCCAACCTTCTCCAACTTGTGGTAGTTCTCCATGCTTGCTTGTGGCGGTCGAGTATGCAAATGAGTGTCGAAGATTAATTGATGCACGTAAATCTGCTCTATCTTCTGCTCTGGTGGGGCGGTGAACGTAAGGAGGGGTAGTTCGCTGGCCCAAATAGCATTGATTGTCGCAGAAAAGGAAACTATCGAAAGCTGAAGTCGAGAATCGGCTGCACTGTCGCAGAATGGAAGAATCGAAATGGGCGTGGAGGTCGTGGTTCCCGGGAATTTGTCGAGGTCGCTGTGTTGTCGAGAGCCGTAAACAGAATCAGCGCGAAAGTCAACATAGAGAACGCGAAAACAGGGCGGGCTCTAACCCGCTAGCCTCGCTTAAAAGGCCTGCGGCTGATTAAATTTGTTTGGCACAGGAACCACCTCGACCAGTCATCACATTTTCATTTCATAGCTTCAGAATTATTTTGGACTCTAATATGGCCTCACAATGATGATTCCAACGAACTTTGCATCTCATAAAACCTTATCTCTCGTCAGAACATATCCAAAATGGCATATAACACTGAAGCGCCTCAAGTCCAACCAGGCGAGCTGGCTACTCATGAGCCAGTTCCGCAAGCCATGAAGGATGTATTTAAATCTTGGAAAGGTCAAAGTACGCAATCTAAACAACTGCATACAGGAGTCGTAACCGATCTGGCTGCTGTTGGTATTATGCGTGCCGACATTTCGGTCGACACGCTCTGGGCAGCTAGTCAGGCTTTTCAAACAGATCAAAGTCCTGAAAGGGAACAAGCTAGATCCCAACTGAAATCCTCGGAAATCGACACCATCAAATCTTATTCTCTTCCCAGCGTTCCGGGTAGGTTATTTTCTACGTCATTTTCCAAGTGGACTGTTCGCAATATGCTTCTGACAAGGATAGGCTTAATTGTCATCCCAGCACTCCTACCTCCAGAGGTTCAGCAAACAACGCTTTCCAAACTATTTCACAGAGACCTTTCAAATCCGGAACACAAAACAAACTTGCACCTACATTACGACGTAAAATATCCTGGAACTCCGTCTTCGGAAGATGTCGTTGGCAATTCAGAGTTCTCGTCCAGACGAAGCTCATTCTTCGGCGATAGCCCAGACCGCGTCGCATTCGTACCAAAGAACCCCAAAGAACACAAACCGATCACTATCAAAGCTGCGCTCAAGAAGAAACTACGATGGATGACCTTGGGCGGGCAGTATGACTGGACTGCAAAAGCCTACCCAAAAGAAGCACCACCTCCATTCCCATCAGACATCGCTTCCTTCATCCACAAGCTCTTTCCCAGCATGAAACCACAGGCAGCAATAATCAACGTCTACTCTCCAGGGGACACATTAAGCATGCATCGCGACGTGAGCGAAAAAGTCGACAAAGGTCTCGTGAGTATCAGTATCGGCTGCGATGCTATCTTTATCATTGGGCTTGCAGGCAAAGATGGCCCGCCTGTTTACGAAGTCTTGCGACTACGTTCGGGCGATGCAGTTTACATGACTGGTCAGTCACGCCTTGCTTGGCATGGCGTCGCAAGCATCATACCAGGCACTTGCCCCGACTACTTAGAGCATTGGCCCGGCGAAGAATATCCTGCGTGGAGTGGCTGGATGAAGGATAAGAGGATTAACCTCAATATTCGGCAGATGTTTGATGATGATCAATGAATGGAGAATGGATGTTCAAGGCGGTTACGTGGTTCGGATTTGCTCAATTGTTTGCTTCAAAGACTGAGGCAGTGATTGGCTCCCGATCTTGTCATTTATTATGTACATGCGGGCAAAGAAGAAGCTGGTCGTCCCGATGGACAGGTTGAACACAATCATAGCCGGGTGCGTGAGTTCAGCATTTGTTCCTTTCCTTCATTCTTCCCCCAGTGTCATTTACACTCTGGAATCTTGTATATGACTATCACCAACTAACCATTTATTCTAGGCTCGGAAAACAACATCCCATATTACCTACACCCTCTGGCACAATGGTGAGCTTCTCGCCTCCCACGCAGCTTGATCGAAGCCTATGTTGATGACTTGGTGGACGAATGAGTTGACGCTTTCGTGGAAGTCGCAAAAATTGTGGCCGTTGTGGTGTGAGCGATACTTGCTGAAGAGCTCAAGCTTTGGCTCCGCAGGCAAACGTAGAATCCATAAACGCCTGGACCAGAACAATTGAATCCATTCACACAATTCACTGGAGCTCCTCTGACCCGCGCCGTCTCTCCACCTAAATCAAGCATCAGCTTTCATATCGGTCAAAGATACAAGGCTGTCTTACAGTAGCTACCAGGCGCAGCGAGATTCGGCGTTGGAGAGACCGAAGCTTCGGTATGGTTGGCATTCTCGACACAGGTGGAGAAATATACATTTGCCACCACACAACTCCAGCCAGGAGCACAAAGCAATGGACCTTGGAAGTTCAAACCACCGCCTGTTTGTAGTCAGCCAAAATCCTCGTTCCTGATAGAGAAGTAGTCATTGTCACGAATTCTTACATTGGCCGTATGGGAAAGTATGCGGTACAATAGGGCCGACAATCGGAAGACACTGGTACCGTGGGAACGCATCGGTTCCAACTACGGAGGACACTGGAATTTAACAGGAGACTTGCATGTTCTGGTTTCTTTTCAAGACAGGTAGAGGGCACTTCAGGGCGACTTACCTGGACCGCAACTATGTCCAGATTGGCAGTCATAGGCGCCGCGCCATCCTAGGCCTCCACCTATCCGATGTCAATTTCTGGATGGACGGTGAAGAGATGTGGAATTGAAATTTACATTGGGCATATGGCTCCAGGAGTAGAGTCTGCGCAGATGCCACACCAGTTACGAGCAGAGTACCCAGTGCAAATCTCATGATCGTCGTGTGATTCAAGGTCAAGGACAAGTGCCTAAGAGATGATCGTTGCCCAAAGGAGAAGAGGACATCCTCTTGTCTAAATAGGAGAGTTGTTGTCCGGCAAGTCTGCATCACAGGTCATCCCCACACCCCTTTACAGCATCATGCGGCGAATTTTCCACCACTAACTAGATCATGGCTTCACAACCTACGTAGCGATAGGTTTGCGGCTTCGACTTCACGAGATGGGTCAATATGTACAATTTACCCGATCAAGACCCGGTAAGAGACAGTCCGTAACTGCTGCGGACCGGTCATCCGCTCGCGTTCGCGTTTTAAAGGGAAACACAATTCCCCGCCATGCATGCATTTCTCTTTTCGGCTTTTGCAGCACATTCGAAATATACGCCATCCACGATACCTGTATTAGTACAACGGCATGAACGTCGAACTCACAGTGTTTCGGAGTTTGGAACATCAGACTTTCGAAATCAGCAACACACCGGCGCCGCTTTCTTGTTTGGGCAGTTATGACTGTTACAAGCCTTTTCTAGTCATGTCTTGCCTCATGCATTTTCAAGCTCATCTCCTTCCTCCACAAATGTGGGCTTTACTTTTGCTTTTGCGTTCTCACGCCAGCATGAAAGAGATGCCATTATGCCTGCGATGCTTGACCACCAACGTAATTCGGCAATGCTTCAGCAGAGACAGTCATGATGAAGTCGTCGGCAGCTGAATTTCGCAAAGAAGTTAAGAGCTCGAATGGAAGTAATTACCCTTCATCAGGATTCCTCTTTCAAGTCAGTAGCTTGACCAGCGTTGGCTCGAATGGTCAGGGCTGAAGCTTACCGTTCGGTGAAGAAAGAACATGACTTGAGCACTGCTCGCATAGCAAAGGATCACAACCAAAGAGCTTGAAGTAGGGAGAAGGAATCAAGACATAAACACAGGAAGACCTCCGTGCAGAGAATGTTCAGAAGATGCGAAAATTCGGCATCTCGCTTAAATTCAGTCGTGAAGACAAGACACAAAGCAGCCCTGGCGCTCGAAATAAACAACAAGGGTATCCTCGCATTGACAAGAATGAAATACATCTTCGGCCTTCTCTTTCTCCCCTTCTTCACCTTTCTACTTGAGTCGTTTCATTCGGTGCTGAATCAACTCACACCAATTCCCCCCTAACCTCAACCCCCACCCTCCCCAACCTCTCCACAAATTCGTTTCCCAGCACAGCAGGCGTAACCACACCACCACCACCAACTCTCTTAAGCAACCCCTTCGTATACAAAATCGTCGCCGCACCTTCCGCCAGAAACGCAGCAGTGAGATGCGCAGCCGACTTTCCATACGAGAACTCCGCTAAAGCCCGATCTGGGAAGGGCCCTTCTTGCGCCGCGATCGCTATAGCTCTTAGCGATATATTGTTGCTGTTGCTGTCCCCGTTGGCTTTACTCTCGCTTGATCTGAAGCTCGCATTCGAGCTCGAACTTCCCATTCCTCTCCTCTCATCCTGACAACACAACCTCCTCACCCAGCCCAGTCCCATCTTCTCTCTCACTCCTTCCCTGCAAGGCTTCACTTCTCTGTACTCATTGTAATAGAAGTCTTCACCATAATAATGGCCAGAGTCTAGTAGAGCCCAGCTGCGATGGACTAGGACGCGAGTTTGTTGTGACGAGAGAGTTGTGGAGGGGGAGAGGAGACCGAGTGTTAGTTCACGGCGGGGAGAGGCGCGTGTGCTGAGACTGGAGGCGGTGCAGGTTCGGCCTTGGGTGTGGGATAGAAACCAGGGATTCAGTGGAGGATGCCGTGGGGATTTGAGTGGTGCGGAGGTTGATGATGTGGTCATTGATGATGAAGATGCGGATCGGAGGGATGTCGGGCGAGATGAGGATATCGGAGAGGGGTAGCTATCTTTGTGTCAGGATATTTCGGTATAGAGAAAATAGAAACTTACGAAAGGTCGTTAGTCGCACATATTATCTCTCTCGTTTGTAAGTTGAGTTTGGTCTTCAGCTCCATCACGGCACAGTGCGAGAGGAGATCCTGAGGTGTGCTTTCCACGCCGACATGTGAGAGGATCTGTACATGTCAGTCAAAAGCCAGCAAACTTAGAATCCGACATACAATGGATTTATTCTCTCTTGCAACATCATGATATTTCCTAATCATGCCTCCAAGCCAGTGAATATCACTAGCCCTGAAATCCGAATCAGCACTCGCCATTCCAGGACGACACCAAAGGAACAACTCACGAGTCAAGATAATGCGTTCCATTCCCTGCACAAGCCTCAATAACCATCTCTCCCCTCCCATCACCAACATCCATCATATTGATAATGACTTTCGTTCTCCTCGCCAAAGCCTGGATATCTTCTTTCGTACTCGCACACACCTCGATCGCTACATTGCACACCAAGATCAGCATCATCCACTTCCAAACTCCAGATTTTGAGAGCATCAACATGACAACATACCAGGTATTGATCTTCCACCCATCTCCTTCGACCTCTTCAACCCCTCAACACACTCGCCCATCTCATCAATATTCCGTCCCGCAACAGCCCACCTGATATCTTTCCTTAGAAACTCACACACATGCTCCGCTGTTCTGATGCCGACCTCGCTGCTGCTGGGCTCGAGAATAATGAGGTCGTACATCCTGCCCATGGTATTGGTAACCCTCCTTTCCGGTGATGTCTTGATTGAACTTTGATTCCGAACCGGGAAATGGACTGAAATGTGGTGTCAAGCTCGTCAAAGATCAAGCAGAAAGTGAAGAAACAAAAGGACAGAAGGATCGAAAGGAAGCAAGCAAGCTCGCCAAGCCGTCTCGGAGTCCGCGAACTCGTTGCTTATATCAAATCCAAGAAGAGATGAACGCTGACAAAAGGATGCCAACACACCAATCGTCGCTCCGAACGGAAAGTATAAATCCAAAGCCAAAGTTAAGAATCAAAGTTCAAATAAAGTGATGACAAAACCCGAATGCAGCCACAAGTTCGGATCGGTTCTTACTTAAACTTTTGACGGACAGGCAAAGTAAGCTAAGCTGACAGGTACCAACTCGTGGGTATTAATACTCAATCTCATCACTCGGCCCTCACCAGATTGACCACTGACCAACGAGCGAGGAGAGAAATGAAAAGCCCAAGTAAGGAAGAGATGTTTCGAACATCGCGGGGTATACACTCCTGGATGAAAAAGCGGATTCGGAATTGCGTATACAGCCAACATACCTATACGACGGAGCGGCACTTGTATTTATTTCGCCTGTCCCTTGCAATTTGAACGCAGGATGCATGTCGCATATCAGACCGGTCGGTTATCGTATCTCGTATCCGTTCATATTGTACGCTTTCCGGTAAGGTTCAAACGCGAACTCCTCTCATCTTCTGGTCTAAGACTTGCCAACCCACCGCACCTATGCATCTGCATCTGCATCTGCACTTCAACCCATCCTCCCTTCCGATCTTCCTATCGCGGCCTCTCCAATGACAATAAGAAGCTGGGTCACCTCTTCAGAAGATCGTGAAACATCCTAAAAGAGCTATCCCATAAAGTGCAGCCTAGGCACTTTGCAAAATTCGGTATGTTACGGGCCTTACGGCCGGCCATACGACGCCGGCCGAGTCGTCGTAAGCGAAGGACCCCTGAATTCTGTTCTGTTTTTCGTTTTTCGTACCGTCCGACGCTTCGGTGCTTGGCGAGGAGGCGCGAGTTCGCGGACACGCGGGCACACGGCAGAAAGGCACCGACCGATGTGGATGTGGATGTGGATGTGATCGGATGGCCAGGGATTGCTGTTAGAGTTTGCTGTCTACGAACTCGGTACCCTTGTGGTGATTGTGGTTATTTATATCGAAAGGATGGATTTTCTAGAAGGTAGAGTTCGAGGGCCCGAGCGGAATATGGAAGGCCGTTTATCGTAAAGAGGTTTACTGATTCGGGTTTTGTACGAGCATCTGAAGGTATCATTTCTTCGCAAAGGAGGAACCCCGGGGAGAGAGAACAAGAAAGTGTCAGAGAGTCAATTGTACAGCGTTGTCTTTTGTTCATTACACATCTATCGGGTTCACAAGCAAAGGTTTGAACGCCAGCCATCTCTGAATTCCCTTCCTGCCATGGTCCTGTACCACCCACTTCCCAGTTAATGCATCAAGCAAACCCGAATCCTTTTGAATTCTCCAACGCCATCGCCAGTTTATCTTTCAAAACTTCTCTGCTCGAATACTCGGGCAGAAGAAGAATGCCGTAGCAGGTGTAACTGCTAGGCAAATGCCCATCATCAATTCCATTTCGCTGCAGCGTGAACTGCAGATTGCGCATCCCACCGACAGGAACACGGTCGCTCGCAGTGACGAACTCGAGGAGCTTTCGTTTCTGCGCGAGATCGTACCGTTTGACTATGCTCCAGAAATCGCGGATAGAGCGGTGCGAGGCGTCCCAGCCAATGTACCGTGTGGCACGACGCATTTCGGAGATATCGATTTCTTGAATGCCTTCGACGACTGATTGAAGAGTCTCCGGGTCGAAGAGTGTGATCGAACGTCTGTCGATGCAGGAAAAGAAGCCTTTCTTGAAAGCTTCAAGTTGTGGCTGGACGGAGACATCAGTCAGCCATCGTATGTAATCGCTAACATAGTTGTTACGATTCTCATTCGTGACAGAAGGTGCATCCAGAGGATTCGAATTGCTCCGGAGCTCAGAGAATTGAGGCCATTCTGCTGCTGATGCACCCATTTCGCGACTGACTGGCTGTCCGAATTGCTCGACACTGAACTCGTAAGTCCTTGCAAAGATGTCCTCTACAAGTCCATCCTTCTCGTCCCATTCCAGAAGTGTTGTCAATCCATTTGCGAGATCGGGCCAGCCATCCGCGATATGATGTAGCTCTGTTACCTCTTCGCCTAGCAGCTTTCTATAGAGCGCTTTCGGAAATGTAACTGGTAACGTGAGACCGTTGTACACGGCAAGAGAGACTATCATTCCAATAAGCTCGAATTTCCACAAAGGTTCTGGAGATCCGGGTAGAAACCAAGCCATCTTCGTCCGAGAATCGATAGTAAATGTGCCTGGAAAAATTAGCAGCTTTCCCTTCCTATTATATCAGAGAACATACCATAGTCAGGGTTCAAGGCCTCCGCTATGGCCAGTCGGAAGAACTCCTGTTGTACACCACCAGAATCCAAGCCTTCCTCGCCGCCTTCTTCACCAAGTCGAACCTTCAGAGGACGCATAAGCTCCCGCTCTTCTCTTCTCCAAATGGCATTGAAAGTATCCAACAGTACATTAGTTCGGCGAATCTCGAGTACCAAGAACTCAGACGTGGCGGTGCGGAGACGATCATGTAGCTTATCCCTTTTATATTTCTCTGTCACCAGACTGCCCTCAGACATGAAATGTGAGACGAGATGTCCTGTCGTGTGAGCTCTCTCGTAGGATTGATTCATGCGAGAGTAGTTGATTGCTCTGAAGTATGTTACCAGCGTCGAGGGGTCGAACAGATACGGGTGGTCCAGCAAATGGGTCGTTTTCTTGTTCTGATCAAACGATAGCCATTCAAGGGGCATTGCCACCGGATCAAGACGCTCGGCAAAGTACTCTGTTCGAAAGTGAATGTCGCCCAAGATCAGAGATTTCCTCTTTTTATCTGCTGTTGTTAGCGGCCGCAGGTTCTTTGGACTTAACAGGTAAACTTACAGATGGCTGCCATCATGGCCAGTGCACCGCCAAAGGGCCCATCATTTGGAACTTCGGCAGACCCTTCCCATTCTTGCAACATAACCGTTCTTGCCCAGTCAAGAATCAAAGTGGGAACTCTTTTCTCATGAAGACTACGCTCATCATCTGTAAAGTAAAGGATCGGGATCGTCTCCAGATCAAGAAATTTCAAGGATTCGACAAGCAACTCTAAAACATCTGGCTCACGAGCCTCGCCACTTCGATTCCCCCTCTGGAGATCAAGAAGCTCCGTGAATCGGCGCCTTGTTGGAATTGCTGCGAAAAGTCTACGAGCAAGTCTGAATGCTGGCTCATTGCTAAAAGCGTCTTCGTACGCGAGACACAAATCCACAGACTCCAGTGAAGAGTACTCCCGACTCAGCATCGCCAATCCATACGAGCGGATTCGAGACATATTTGCCATTTGACGTGTGTCCGAAACGAATGGCGCAGATGCGATCAATGCGTGCAGACAGATGTTCAGCACTCGCGCAGCATCATAATTTGAGACTGGGTTTCTGGAGTAGGATTTGTGGTCTTTGGCCCAGTCATAGGCATCCTCCAACTGCTTGGGTGGCCGGAATAGAGTGCCAGTAACATTCCATAGGCAGTCGAATGCCAAAGAGGGAGCTACTCGAGTGATTCGAAGCATGATATACCATATCGTCTGCGAGTCAAATGGTTTTGACTTTTCGTCGCAGAAAGACTTCAAAAGTGAGTCAGGTTTCCCCATCACATCAAAGAAGCTTTGCTCGATGAATCTCTTCCACTGACTTTTGTATCGAGACGAGGGGTATTGTAATGGAACTGCTCGTAGCAGGGGAAATGGAGGTGCTTCGCGGACTCTTTTCGAACTGCCTTCAATGGACTCAGGTCTTAGAAGGTGTCTCTCGGAAAGATTCTCATCTTGCATGACATCGCATAAGAAATTTATTGACTCGATTGAGAAGGAAGACATGGATTGAGGGAGAAGCACATCCTTTGTGGGAGAAGATTTCGCATCCGGCAGGAAACTTTTGTCGGTTTGTGGGATGACCTCGGTATCTTTGATATCTTGCAGCTTGTTAGGCCTATCCCTTCCATCATCCTTGATTACTGGCGCTTCAAAAGACTCCACGACGGATTTGGTGCTCGTATGCTTGATCTCGTGGATCTGGGTATTGAATTCTGACATTTTGATCTTCGGACTAGTGATCAAGGTTTGCCTGGGCATCTTGTGTTTTGGCAAGGGTGGCACGCTTGCTGGAGGGGAGGACACAGGCTCAACAGCAGGATCCGCGTGTTTTTGCTGTTTAGTAAGAATACCTTTAGGATTCTGCATTTCGGTTGAGTCGGACTTTTTCCGTCTATTCGGACTTGGTGCAGTCCTTGCGACCGGATTCACGTGTGGCCTCGGATCTGGAGGCAGAGCAGCATTTGGCAGGTTTTGTGGGGTGGCAGGCTGCGACACTGGAGTGGTCGAAGGTGAGGATGGCCCTTCATGGACTCGAATGTCATTGGTGGTGTTGGGGGCTTCGGGTGTGTCCCCAAGGTTGGGGTTTGAGTTTGATGGCGCGGTAACATCAATTTCGCTGGAAGGAATAACATTGTTCACGTCTTCTTGTTGATGCGCATCGAACAATTGTGATTCCGAGTCTTCTTGGTCTTGGGTCTGAGAGAATATTGCGAGACTCCTGGGCGTAAGCCACTCAATCATCTTGAATGCCACCGTCCCGAACACATTCTGGACAAACGAACGAGGGTCCTTGGTATTGGGGTCTTCCAAATGATTCAAGTCGATCGCCGCCCACTGGTCCAACGCCTCGGTTGCTCTCCACTTGTCCTTCTCGACGAGTCTATCAATATCTGGTAGGTCCTCGACGAAAGCTCCATTCTTTGGTACAGTCTTTGAGGCTTCGTTCTGCTCAGACTTGATCGGCGCACTTTGAACGACAGACGTCCGTAATTGACCTGCTAGACCAGGCTTGGGCTTGTGAGACTTTGGCATATCGGCAGACACTCGGCCCGCGCTATTATGGTAGCAGAGACCCATTTCAGGATTATCTTGGCTGGCCATGTATATCGCCAACGTCCGGGCGCTGGCGGAATTGTATCGACGAACCGGGGCACCATTCGCAACGCGTTTACGGCAAGAGAAGCATGTTGTCGTTGTGCAGGTCTTCGACTGGCAGCCATATCGGATTTGAAGGATATACCTGCCAGAACATTAGCATGTAACGAATGTGTAAACCAGGCGGAGAAGACCAAAGAATTACAAACCTTTCCACCAAGAGCTGGAAATTGTGTCGTCTACGCGCCCTATGAATTCCATAAATCCTCTTTGGATCATCGACCTCGACCGTGAGCTTCTTCAACTCGCTGGGGGCATCTTCAGGAAGGCGTGGGAAAGGCGCTGTTGCCCACAAGGCTGCGTAGATATCCGCATCACTGACAGTTCCTCGGTCATCATGGACTCTGTGAGTATCTCGAGTCATGACATTGGCAGTGACGGTAAGTACTCGGTGGGCTATTGAGTCGTGTTCGTGCTCCCATGGGCGCTTCGGAAGTAGTGGTAATGTGATGTGATGGTTGTAAATTGAGGCTGAAGGCGAGCTTAAAAGTCAAAGTGCAGGTGAAAGTCAACAGACACTGGGAGGGCCCTGGCTGGTTCTGTCTGGTCTGGCTCCTAGCTTGCGCTGGCCTCGGCGGTCGGTCGCAGACTCTCAGCCCTGTCGCGCCTGCGACTGAAATGACGTTTGCTTACATAAGTGGCAGTCGACCCCTCCGCATGGGATGGGCGGATGGGACTTCTCTTTCTTGGTTCGCCTCACGGTGTTGGTAACTTGCGACCTCAATAAATAGAAATTCAATTTACTCCACCTTCTCCTTTCAACTACAGGCCTCGAGTTTGTACTTGCTTCTCGTCATACTAAGGCTCCATCAGAACCAGTGCCTGCGGACACACGAAGTTCTGGAGGAATCCAAAAATTTCAAGCATTATTCATCAAATCAACCCGATTTGATTGAAAAGGCCCTGATTTCCTATCCACTTTTTTCAACCCCCACCAACCTTATCAACGAAGAACCGCCACAAATCGTTCTCCAAACACACAACACAACCTCGACAACGCAAAATCACCATGGCTTCCATCGCAGCCAGCAGAGTGCCGGCGCCGACAGCGTCAGGTCAAGCAGACACCGCCTCTTCCCATCCCTATACTTGCAATACTTGTCAAGTGGCGTTCAGGAACAGTGACCTGCAGAGAGGGCACATGCGCAGCGACTGGCAGTGAGTTTTGGCCCATCTTGTGCATCCCTTCATCCTTTGACCAGTTCTTTCTAGCCGATACAACCTGAAGCGCCGTGTTACCTCTCTTCCGCCGATCTCGTCCGAAACTTTCACCGAAAAGGTTCTCCAAGCCCAGGCTTCATCCACTGCCGCCGCGAACAAAGCAGCATATGAGAAGACTTGCACCGTTTGTGCGCGAACATATTTCAGCAAAAATGCCTATCAGAACCATGTTGGGAGCCAGAAGCATAGGGCAAAGATGGCTGCGGCTGAAGGAACGACGATCGACGATGCTAGCTCCGTAATGAGCTCGACATTTTCACTTGGAGAGCCAGCGACCGAAGCGGTGGAGGATATAGATTCTGATGCAGAGGAGGAGTTCAACGAGGTTGTCGAGAGCATTAAGAAAGCAAACCTTAAGGATGCGCCACCGGCAACACGAAGACCGTCACGACCACACCACTCGGCTGATGTTGAGAAGGAAGGATCTGTCAAGACAGCATCTTCAGTCACTGCTGCAGATGAGGAGATCACACTGGAGACTGCTCTGAAGCGCTGCTTGTTCTGCAATTACGACTCGCCGTCCATGGAGTTGAACGCTTCGCACATGGAGCGCATCCACGGCATGTTCATTCCAGAGCGAAACTACCTGGTTCAGCTTGATGGCCTACTTGGTAACTTATACGAAAAGATTCACGAGTTTCACGAGTGTTTGTACTGCGGAAAATTGAAGCCTACTGTGTTTGGTCTCCAGACTCACATGAGAGACAAGGGTCATTGTAAAATTCCATTCGATACTGAGGAGCAGCAACTAGAGATCGGAGAGTATTATGATTTTACCAGCACCTACTCAGATGTCGAAGATGAGTCAGATGAAGAGGATGATCTACCAGGCAAGAAGCAAAATGGAGGTGTCAAGTTGGGAGCCAAGCGACAAGCGAAGATCGACAAGGATGGTGACGAGGATATGGAGGAAGGTGACGGATGGGAGACTGACAGTTCCGAGTCATCGTTAGACTCTGCCGATCTCACTGCAGTCCCAGCTGGCCGACAACATCAATATGAGAAGCTCGACCAGCATCCTCATCACTCCCACGATGATCCTCGGCCACACCGAAATAAGGATGGATGGCATTCACATGCACACAAGCACGCCCATGCTGTATTCTACTCTGACTACGAGCTTCACCTTCCATCAGGACGAACTGCTGGCCACCGTTCATTAAACAAGTACTACAGACAGAATCTCCACAGCCATCCTTCTCCTGCAGAAAGACAGGAACAGCTCGCCATCCAAGAGGCAGCGAGTTCCGAGGAGGAAACAGACGAGAGAGTCATCCGCCGCAACGAGAGAGAACGTGGTAGAGCAATGGTCAGCAGAGCCAACGGTGGACTTGGAATGCAAGGTGTGACTGCTGAGAAGCGAAAGGAAGTTGCAGTCATCGAGAAGCGCGCCAGGAAAGTGCAAGAACGGGAAACTCGAAGATATCAGTGGGGAGTCAACAAGCAAAACAATATGCAGAAGCATTTCAGAGTAAGCCACTTCCTTGCAAAATCTCTATGCCTCATACTAACTAAATTAGGATCCTCTTCTCCAATGAGTTTTGCCTTGCTTTCTATTGTTTTGGTAGGGTCTGTGTTCACTTCATCATGCAAAGCCTAGACGCTACGATTCATGATACCGGTATTGGTTGGTTGGGTGCATCAAGCAGTTCGTAGAGAAAAGCATAGACTTTGATTTCCACGAGTTGAACCAACATCCCAAAATAGCTTGCATAAGTGAAGATTCGTGCCGTGAATGAGCAGTACAGTGAAAAGTTTTCTAACTCCATACATATTGAAATCTCTGGGCTCTTGACTCTGATGATCTTTACCTCGCTGATCATCAAGGAGTAAAATATCCCTTCTCAATGTTCCATTGTATTCATGATATTCTGAGTGCTCGTGTTTGTGTTGCTTTAAGAGGACCAAGACCGGACGGATGATTTGCGTCTAGCAGGGGTATGGCGGCCATCCCTGAATGGAAGCGAAATAATATGAGCCTTCCCCCCAGGACAACAAAGCTGCATGCCCCTTAGATTCCCACTTGCGAAGTCTAATTTCTCTCCTTGATACCCTCCATTTTCCATTCGATATTCTAGTTCTTGACACAATCCTTCAGTTACAAATCTGATTTTAATACAAATCCATTTCAACATCCGCCAAATGCGATCATAACTCTCCCACCTCCGCAGAGCAAGCGCGTACAGACATGGCCGAACAGATGGGTACCCCTGGATCCACGGCAGACCTCTCCGTGAATGGCAGCAAGACAGGAGCTCCGAAGGACAAGTCATGTCCTTTCTGCCACCAGCAATTCACATCCTCCTCCTTGGGACGTCATCTCGACCTTTACATAAAGGAGAAGAACCCCAAGCCGGCGGACGGGGTACATGATGTGGACGAAATCAGGAAGTTGAGAGGGGGGATCACAAGGAGACAACCTAGGAATTCGACGTCAAGGAGGGAGGATTCTACACCGGCGGGTACACCTGTTGCTCAGGATAGGAGGAGTCCACGCCCCGAGTCCGATGGTCAGGGGAATCGGTCACCAAGTTTAAGGAGGGACGACCTTGTTGGGGATACGGTCAATTTCAAGGGGAAGCCAAATTACTTCATAAATAAGGGAACATGGGAGAGTACAGGTGTCATGAACAATATTCCGCCGCCTAGGACCAGCGATTCAAGGAGTTGGGATGGAGAGGAAAGGGATACGAATAGGAGGCTAGAACCGAGGAGTAGATCTGTTAGCAAGCAGATGTTGGCAAAGACTACTTTTGAGCAGAAGCAGAAAATGTTGGATGCTCTTGATAATGCCAAAGCTGCTGAATTGGCATTGAGGGAGCTCATGGGCTCAATTCGAGCTGCAAAGTATATACCCCCTCCCACCGACTCCACTTATTCTCCAGAACGCTAATAGTTCCAGACAACGTATCGATGGTCCTTCAATATTCGACTACGATCCATTGACACTCGACTTCCCAGCTTTAACTCTCCGTTGCCTTCCACCGCCACCGACACTCTTCCAATCAACCCCTATTCCCTCCACGACCTCCTGGTCTATCCTCCCACCGGACGAGACCCAATACCATGCCCTGGTTGAGCACTTCTCTTCCGCCTTCCATAGCTGGCATGTCTCGGTCGCAATAGCAAATACTGCTCCCACAGAGGATCTCTCCTACCCGCCTCCAGAGATGTTCGCAGGCCACGAGGACCCAACCGAAATAGCCCAACGAGCAGAAGCCGCTGCCGCAGAACTCGAAGCCAAAGTCTCACAGCACTTGCACAATGTGTTCACACACTGGAACTCACTACCACAGGCAAAACGCAACGAGATATGGACGTTGGAGCTGGCACGGGGCGTAGGCCGAAAATCAGAGGAGATAGACACATTGAAGAAGGAGCGCGATTTTCACAAGCAGGAAACGGCACATTTGAGGCAGCAGGTGGATGAATTGAGCCGGTTACAACATCCCAGGGAATTTAAGCTCCAGCCTCCAAGCACGATACCATTCGACCAACCGCTAATGAGAATTTTGGCTGACGAGGGCCTCAATAATACATTGTCCAAAGGCTTCTCAATAACGGATAGGCATGTCCATCTAGATGTGCTCATCGACCGAGTCATTGGCCGCTGGAAAGGCATTGTGAGGGAAGCGAGGGGCAATGGCATTGGTGGCGGATTAGCAGCACAGAGGAGTCTCAGTGGAGGGTCTTCCCATTCAGCAAGTCTACCTCCTCAGCCTCAAATCCAGCAACAACAGCAGCAGCAATCTCAAAACCAGAACCAAACCCAAAACCAAAACCACTCTCAATCCCAAGCTCAAACACAATCCCGACCTCAACCACAACTCCAAATCCAAACCCAACGGCCACAACAACCGCCACCTACAATCTCCACGCCTCAGCCCACACCCACCATAGCAATGGACTCCTCGAACGTGATCTCACCCTCCAACCACGAGATGGACGGCATGGGCAGCGATGCAGACGCCGACGCGGACGCCGATATGGAAGACGACGACAGTTACGCAGATATGAACATGGGCACGAACGACTCTATATCGCAGCCGAATGGCTCAGCGGGATTCAGATTGAGTAGTAATGGAGGTGGTGAGAGGAATATGAGTAGTGGGATGGAAGGGCTGGAGAATGCTGTTGTGCAGGGGTATGTGAGGATTGGTGCTTGAGATTGATAGAGAATCGAAGGGGATGGAGGTAATTTCGCCTGTGAGGTACGGGTGGACCGAGAGGTTTAGCAAGGCGATACCAGTATTGTAATGTTTTAATTCAGCATTCATTCATTCGACAGAGAGATCAGAGAGGTGGAACTGTACAATAACGAGAATTTTTGAGCGCGAGGCTCTGAGCGAGCTAGGTGGAAAGACGAAGGGAAGGAACAGCATACACCTCGGTACGCTTCTGAGAGGAGAGAGCGTTCGCATTCACGTTTGCATTCATCAGGTTGGTCCTTTTCGCTGCATATCTGTTGCGCTGCATAGTGGGGATCGGAAGTTACTGGCTGGCTGTTATTTTTGTTGTTTCGGAAAGCAAGCTTGTAATGAATGCTACTATACTGTATTATACCATTTTTCTGGGGGTTGGGGTTGGTTGGAACTGGGAGCTTGGAGCTCGGAAGGAGGGGTTCAAATGAAAAGAAGAAATACAAGCATTTTGCTTTTCAGAGATACAATACTGCATTCCGCCTGGACTGATGAGTTTGTTTGTTTGTTTCTATTCAGTCTCGCTAGTGGTAAGAGTGAAGGGCGGGTGATGATCTTGTGAGAGTCTGATTTCTGAGATGTGTGGAACTGAGAGGGGAAGGAAAATAAAAGGAGGCGGAATGATCGATTCTGAATCTCCATGGTACAGGAGGTGCTGCGAAGAGCCACCCGTTTCTTGGACGCAAGGAAGGCGCCAGAACTTCAGAGGTGTTATGGGTTTGTTTGTTTCTGCTTGGTCTCATCTAGTACGATGTGGAAGTGATACTAGTGCAATCATCCAGCAAGTTGCTGGGCGGCTTGGAATCCTTCCAGTATAAAGTCTGTCTGTTGACTACATTTAAGTAACTAGATACTGTCATATCTATGATGACTATCACCCAAGTTGTCGTTATCATCTATCTACTCGTCGAATCATCGCTTTCTCCGTCCCCGGCGAGCTCTCAAGCGTTCACAACGCCGAAGAGCTGTTGAAGCCGGATGGCTAGTGTCATAAGTGTATGTCTCTTAAGCCTTATCGCTCTTCTTTTCTTGAGGGCTGCTGAGTCTTGTTCGGCGGCATTGTCTCGCCTCCTTGGAGACTGGAAAAGAAGGGGAGGTCATGGTACCCTCTTCCCGCAGATTGCAGCTGGACCACCCTTGCCTCCCCACTTGCCCTCTCTGCCGTGGCAAATTTTCGCTTTCATAACATGATACGCGGCTTGAGGGTTAAAAGAGAATACAGTGAGCGTCTTTAAGTGTCCCACTCTATCTCCTCTCCTAGTAAGCAAATAAACAGGTATTTGAATATCTCCTATATATACATACGTCCACCCTTTCTCTTCAGAGCAAGATGGCTTCATTACAATGAAGATGATGATATATGAGCAGTGTTGTGGTGTGGGCTAGGTTGTCCCTGCGAATTCGATTCCCAAGGGAATATTGGTCCCTATTCGTGTAGAAGCCTGAAATTCACTTCACTTGGGTGTTGATACGCTGTGTTTCCCTGCATGGTCGGAATGGTTGTCGTTCTTTATGGCACTATCACGTTACAAACTCTCATCTTGAGTCAGAGGATATATCTTAGAAAGAAAGCGCTTTTCATCGAATTGCATTGCGAGTAGGACCGGATACTTTTCCTCGGTTTGTTGAGAGAGAGAGACATCGGAGTTCCGTGCATTTCTCCATACACGCCCGAGAACCCTCTCGTTTCTTGATCATCTTGAGCGTGTTGTTTGTTGCTTTTACTCCTCCTTCAAGCTCAAGATCTCCCCTTCTTATTCTATCCTTGGACTCTTCCAAATTTTCACGCACAATCGTCTTTGTTGGTGGTGTTGCTAAGCGAGCGCTCAAACACCCAACATCAACACTCGCTCACTCGGTGTATTTGTTTCCCATTCAGCCAAGCCACACCTGTCATGCATCACAGCTGTCAGAAGTCAAATTTAACTTTCTCATGAGTTACGCACTGTGGTTGGAGTAACGCTCTAGAGTGGGCAAACCGCTGGACCGTGCAGAATGTTTCGTTTCAACTGAAGTTGTTTGACGCGAGTGGCCTGAGCTGTCATGCATGCTTATGAAGAGGAACACCCAAGGATCGTGCTATGTCGGAGGGCGGTATCCCGAAATATGCCTTCTGTTTGGGTATGTCTATATTGTAAATTGGCATGTAAGTTGTGGGATATATGGCAGTGTGAAGCCCGTGGGTGCAACACCGGCTTTTTGTTTACTCGGGTCCTTCTACAATCTACACTATTCTAATCTATGGTCTTGATTTATTCCACTTGGCTGCATATATAGACATTTTCCAAGATGCAGCTCACGACTTTGCTCTTCACTTCATTCTTTACGTTCTCGGCGGCTTTCGCGATACCGGATCCAGCACCACGACCACAAGCAAGGACAGCTCCAGGAGCGATGTGCTTTGATGCTGGAGTCTGCATTTTATCCGTTCGTGCCTCTTCCCAATCCAGGTTCTTGATAGAATTATTGTTGCTTCCGCAACATCTGCATGTGTGAACTCGCTGACAGAATAACAGGGAGGGGGCATGTGCAATAAGACCGCTGGCCAGGTACCCAAATCATCTTCCTTTTACCTAATAGCCCCACAAGTATCCACTAACCCCAAATCAAAGCTCTTAGGAACATGCACGCCACCTGCTCCAGGAGCAACACCAAACCCCATCCCGGGCATCCCAGGTCTCCCTGCGCCTGCACCATCCTCCTCACCAGCAGCCTCACCAGCAGCCTCCCGAGCAGGTGCTTGGGCAAGCGGAGCTGGTTCGAGATCTTCGTCAGCGGCAACAGCGTTGGCTACTGGTCTGCTTTGATGCTGGGGATTGTATATTGAGCGTAAGTTGAGCCTCCTGTGTGATATTTTGCTTCATGAGACTTGAGGTGAGATTTGGACAGGGCCTAGTGATGATTAGAACCTCGAACAGTGCGGATGGCTAACGGGGTGACAGGGTGGCGGTCAGGGTGTGAAATCAGCTGGGCCACTGACTGGTCAATGCAGTAAATGAGAGCTTCTGGCTAAGAGTATGGAGGTGGAGATGTTCAGAGGGCTGAATGTGCTCTGGGTTTGAGTATTGGCAAATTCCGAATAAAGCATCTGTCAATGCTTATTTCCCTTTTCACAGCTTGAATATCACCTGCCTCTTCATTTCGAATTGTTTCAAATTCGCTCTTTGTTCCATTTTATCTCACATGAAAGTTTATGACGCTGGGACTAGCAGACGACGCGCTCCATTTCTTTAAAAACAGTACTTCAAACCCGAGGAAACACCCAAGAAAGCTGAGGAGGGGCAGCAATCGGCAAGCTGGATATCCATATGCTTGCAGGGACGAATACCTCGGCCATCACGGGCAACTGTGCTTCCTAAACTGGCAACCATACTTAAAGTGTGAAGTTACATTGTTAACATGATATTATACAAGAGGTGCTTTTAGACAGACAGAGGAGTGGGGTAAAATGTCTCCGTGTAGTAAATACCCTCAAGACGATAAACTTATTAGAAATGCACTTAGCACGAGAGTATTTCCCTTCTTATTCCGCTATAAATAATGCTGGGAGTTGGACATTATGTTCACAATGAAATATGGTTGTCCTCAATCGGTTCTTTACAGCGCTATATTTATGGTGCAAAACAAAGTGCATATATGCGTGATGAGAAAATTACGCGTCTTTCATCATAGCACAGATTATGAGGATAATTTCGCTGATGCATTCACTCGTTCTGACTCTTCGGAACCTTGTTTCGATTGGCCGGTCGCAATGATCATGTCACGGCTTCCGTATGAATTCCTTATCAAACAATTCCCTGACGGAGGTGTTTTTGGTTATGCGAATATCACAGATAACTATTTCATTACTGCCAGGTGCGAAGGATGTATCCAAACCCAGGGTCGACTCAGCATCCAAAAAGCAATACGTTTTTCACAAATCACAGCTGCGGCCGTGTGGCCACCATCGATTCGCTCCAATTTGCATTTATGATTTGCATTTATTGAACGTACATATTCCTGCAGTATTGGGAAGCCACTTTGAGGTTTTATTTGTTGTCATATCTTCAAGTCTCATTCTCGCCCCCGAAGTTCGCTTGCACCTTGCTCTTCTTCTTCAGAGCATCGGCACACATCCCAGCTGGTACTTCGTAGTTGAGCTTTTTCTCGAGAACAGAAAAATCTCGAGCAATAAACAACAATATGCACTTTGGTACGCACTCACCAAGCAATAGTTCCCTCGATGTTACTGAACATAGCGTGCGAGGCGAACGAAGGCACTGAAGTTTTTCGTCTAATTGCGTCGGATGTAAGCTGCCTGGAAGGGGGTGTTTCATGACCCGACATTTCGTTTCGCATGCACTGCAGCCTCCTGTGGCTTTCAATATTACCTGCCTTTCCTGTCAACTGTAGGGATTGCAACCATGCTTGCCGCATTGTACTCCAACATATCAAGAGGGGAAAAGCCTTCTCCCCTTGACTTGGTGCCGTATAGCCTGTGATTTTCTGCACGGCTGACGACATTGAGAAGTTTTGTTTACGTCTCAAAATCTTGATACCCTGTGAATGATCGATTGCGATGCAGGTTGTTTGAAACACGGGAGAAGCTCTCAATTCTGTATGTTTTCCCATTGTCTGCGATGAACGTGTCCGAGTTCTGCATTGATCTCATCTATCCAGTCGACATACACAACCATCTATCCATTTGAGTACTGATCACAATGAGTACAGAGAGAAAGAAGAAGGAACTCCAAAGAGAACTGGGAATAGAGTTTAAAACAATTATCCTTCCGGATCAATGGCCAGCGCACCTTTTCAATACATTTCAGCAGGTCAGATCTTTTAAGAAGTTCGAGATTTCGACCTTCCCCATGGGCGACGATTCCAGCTCACCTGATCAACTTCTCTGGAGGGGCGAGATAACAAATCGTGCAAGGGAGATTGCCAGGATTGCAGCAACTCTCATCGAAGATGCGCCTGTCGAAATGGACACGCGACTACGATTGGAACAGAATGTCCTGCTTCGTTTTTATCTGGCTATCGATTGGTGAGTTGAGCTGTCATAACAGTCATTTTATTTACTGATGTATGCAGTATAACTTGTCGTGAAAGACTGTGGAGATCAGAGGTCGAAGCCGTGGTGGAGTCTCCAGGTACTATTCACAGTAATCTGATCATCCGGCGGAGAGACCGGAAACCATGTCACTGTCCTAAGGCGCTCAGACTGTCAAACTTGTAGGCTTTTAGCGACCGAAATTGTTGTGTAGGGTATGCTAACGATGTGCTCTCCTTGCAGGAAGGAAACAAATGCAATGTTTTCAACCAGGGCAGATGAAATGATGTCGTTCGATTTCTCCGAGAACCGGTCCGAGAACCTCAAAAGTAGGCGGCCTGATCGAATCCTCGGCTTCCAAGAAACAAACAGTCTTAGTCGTCGGCTTGATCGATATGATTTGATGGCTGGTCAACTGCAAGATGATCCTGAGCTCAGGACTCTTTGGGAAACGGTGGAAAGTACCGTTTTGACTCATAAAGGAAATGCTCTTCTCTTTCCCTTCCTAGTCATCGAGGCCAAATCCAGATATGGTGATTCATTTGATGCCTGCGATATCCAGACGGCCCAGCCCATTTTGAAGATGCTCAGAATACAGGAAGATCTACAAGCAAAGTCTCAAATGAGGCTGGAGTACGGAGGGCCGCTCCTTTGGTATATTGCTTACAGAGGAGAGGCCTGGCGACTATCTGCATGCTATATCTCTGGAAGAGTTGACAAGCATTTATTTGTAAGCATGTGGTTGTATTACATCCATTGAGTAATAATGCTAATCGAAGTAGGAGGTTGTAAACCTCTGGAGTGGACAGTTGAATGACGGAGACAGTACGCTGCAACTACTTCTCATCATTGATTACATATACGACTGGGCTCGCGATGTATTTCGGCCTTCAATCATTTCCCAGCTAGCAAAGCTTGCGAATCCCGCTCAAGACGAGGACCGACTGCATGACAATGGCTTCACCACGGCCGATACCGACAGCGATATCTTCTCTTTGGGCGGAGAATACCAGAGAAAGAGAAACGACCAAAGAAATGACATTGAGGCTTGGGATGCCACCGTCGAGGACCCCACGGCCGCGATGCTTGAGGAGGAACTCAGCCTGATTAAGTGGGCGACTTGCGACTCCCCATTTGGCATTTTCCGTCCAGCCCGTATTGTTGAATCCTTATTCCGATGCCTCTGCGTTACCAAAGAGAATGTTGAGGCACTATTCTCAATCATACCGAAAGGACGCAGCCCTAAGATACTTGCTCGCAACGCAGAGAATGTCTTGAACGTTAACCATGTTCTAGTATCAGAGGATGTACTTGGGAGGATGGAAGAACTCTGGACCAACAGAGCTAGACCGCAGCAGCGCCAGGATGTCCCAGAAAAACGCTTCTTCGCAACAATCAACTATTGTGTATCTTCTGCTGAGAATTGGGAGCTGAGGAGAGTCTTGGCTTGCCTTGCATTTGATGAAGAATCGTTGAACCTTCTTCGTCAGTACCACGGACGAAAGTCAATCCCAGTCGCCATCAAACGTGCCAAGATTTTGAGGAAGGACAACGTGGAAGCCTTGCTGACAGGCTTGAAAAATCAGTCAGTGCAGCAAAACCTCGCATCGGCTTTGGCATCACAAATGCAAGAACTGAGACCCGTAGCGGGTGCTTCGTCCTCAAGCATTTGCCCGACTTTTGAGTTTGCCGACCAAAAGAAATGCTGGCTTGATGACAGAGGCTCCCAATGGCGTTCGGATGCAACAGCAAGCGAGGTGATAGATCAGGTGTACGCTTGGTGCAAAAAGGGTTCTGAAGAGCCAATGCAGCCATACACTCGGTTCTCCCAACAAATGAGTTCACTGATTGATAATCCCACCGATTCCACTGTCTCAGTACACTTCCCTGACTGTGAGACTCTGCAAGAAGAGCAGTATGTTCTCGCAGCACGGTATTCGTACGACACCTCGTCGTACTTCTGGAAGTCAACTTTACATCTTTGTTTGTATGTGCTTCCCGGCCCGTTGGACCCTCCGTGTGCGGAGCTCCTCGATCAGGCCTTTCAAAGACTGCTCGAAAATGGCTTGATCTACTTGATCAACTCTAAGCCAAACGCTTGGAAGGACACGTGCAAAAGTTTGCGGACAGGGACGCTGGGCGAAAAATTATCGAAGACTGTCCAGTTGTGGCACAATGAAATACAACAGAAGTTCACTTCGAGGAAACCTGTGACACTACCAGCTCTCGAAATTGAGCCTTTCCAGCGACACAGTCGATCGCTATCTCCGTCTCCTTCCACAGGATTTACATCGCCTTCTTCGTACATACCTCCGCTGGTAGATACTGGCCTCTCCCTTAAGCGACCCTTGGAGGCTGAAGATGGAGATGAGATTCGGGAAAGTGAGAAGAAGTTCAGGGCATCAGATTGCTCGAATCAAGAGATCATAGTCATTGATGATTGAAGCTGTGAGATGACTATGGACGATTGGTATCCTGCTGGACGTAGACTGTATGTAGGACATAAGAAAGAGAAAGACAAACTACCAAAGGAAAGTTACAAAACTGTCTAGGATCCTGCAATGGTCTGGGGCATATTGACCCACGTCTGAGCCAAACGGCGTCAGTCGCATAAGATTTTTAATGGGAAGTAGAACTATTCTCATAGTGGAACAGATTTAAGGAATTTGGAGGTCGAACGAGTTCGGCTCTGTAATTTTCTCTGATTGGATATGCTTAGGCTCATCTAAGACTTGTTTATTCATACAAGTGTCGCGCCCTTGAGCCACATTCCATTGTCATGTTTGATCCACATCTTGCTTACTTCCCACCCTCCTTCCTGTTCAAGTATGAGATAGACAGGGCAGGGAAAGAATATGGAAGAGAGTTGTAAACCACTTAAAGCCAGTTCCGAACGGCGGAGAGGAAATGGGTCCTCCAATACTGTAGCCCAGATCAGCGATTGGGTGATAAACAGCTATCACTCTCACAGCGATAATATTTGTCACGGAAGGGTCTTCTCGTATCCTGTCAGTTGTCTCCGGGCAGGACGACCTGCCTCCTTTGGTTTGGCTCGCAATGTCACTCCCCACAATTATGCGGGGGAGACGCGACAAGCTTTTTCGCTTCACAGACAAGCTTTGTGGCTGGCTAGACGAGAACAGGCAGGTGCGTCTTTTACATCACCCGCCTGTCAGCGATCGTGAACCCCGTATTGGTTTATACTGACGAGGACCTCCATATTGCTCTTATCGCACCCAGGATCATCACCCGTCGGCGGGCTGCCCGACGAAGCCATGGCCCTATGGCGGTACCTGAATGATCCGTCCGAACCGGTGGTGGCGGGCTGGAAATTGAGCATACGAACGTACCGTCCCTCCGGAGGTACAATAAATGTATATATAAAGCTCGATGCCAAGCCCTTGGCTACCTAGCCATTCCCTCTCCTTATCACCCATTTCCTTTTCGATGGCGACTCAGAGATCAACCTTTGCGAGATCCTCTTCCGAGGTTGCTCCAGCCGAGGAGGCCAATCCCAATGGCACTCATAGCACGAACAATATAGAGCAGACTCACAAGAAGAATGATGAAAAGGAAGGCTATTCAACAGCCGTTCACCGTCCAGCCAGCGGTGAAAAGGTCGACCTTCCGGCCTATGAAGGAGAAGGTATCTTTCGGGAAGGCATAGTTGACGATGCCGAAGGGCTCGTCACCCGGTGAATAGCCAACTTCAAATGACACGTACGGCTGCTAATAAGTCTTGAAGTGTCATCGACGTCGAGGATGATCCGACTTTGAACCCATGGACCTTCAGAACTTTCTTCCTCGGTATGTTACAAGCCGCCGATCTGAATCGCCAACTGACTTTTGTTAGGCCTTGGCTTATCCTGCTTCGGTTCTGTTCTCCAAGAAATCTTCTACTTCAAGCCACAGACAATCTACGTCTCGGTAGTCTTCTTGACTGTTCTAGCTTACATACTCGGCGAAGCCATGGCCTTCATCATCCCACGAAAGGGATCAATCGGTCGCTTCTTGAACCCTGGTCCATTCAACATGAAGGAGCACGCCTCAATCACTCTGATGGCTTCTGCAGCCTCCCAATCTGCTCTCGCTACTGAAGCACTGGCTGCTCAAGATCTCTTCTACGGAGGCTACCCTAACAAGGCCGCTGGTATCTTTGTTGTTATCACTGCCCAGCTGATTGGGTTCGGTCTTGCTGGGTTACTTCGACACATCCTTGTGTACCCAACTCACATGCTCTGGCCGATGAATTTGCCGATAACATCACTTCTCGAATCCCTACACAAGGACAAAGCTGTAGCAAAAGCCCGCTTGAAGATCTTCTACATCATCTTCTTCACATTTCTTGTCTGGGAAATCTTCCCTGAATATATTTTCACTGTCCTCGAAGGTGTTTCCATCTTTTGCTTGGCGCACCAGAATAGTCTGGTGTTTACCAATTGTAAGTTCAGTCCATAGTTCCAACTCGTGGACCTGGAACTTGAGATTTACCGTGGCCTCCTCTGGCATTCAAAAGAATCCTTAAGTAACATTTTGTAGTATTCGGTGGTGCTTCCGGAAACGAAGGTCTCGGTTTCGGCGCCATTTCTTTCGATTGGAACTATATTGCGCCATTCGGTTCCCCACTATGGTTGCCATTGTACACCCTCGTCAACGAATTCATCGGATACATCGGATGCATCATCTTCTTCATGGGTCTCTATTACAGCAATACCTTCCGAGCTCAGGATTTTCCGTTCTTGGCACAACAGCTTCTGGATGGCTCCTCAAATGGTACCAACTTCGTCACATACAACCAAACTAATATCTTGAATGCTAAGTTCGAGGTTGATGATCAGCTACTTGCTGCTCAGGGTATTCCGTACCTTACTGCTTCCTACTTGGGTTATCTCATCACTTCTAACATGGGGTTCACCGCAACTTTTGTCCACATGCTGCTCTGGAACTTCGATGACATCAAGCATGGATGGCAATGGCTCTCTCCCTCCAATCTCAAAGCCAAATTCTCAGCAAAGAACTCGTGGAAGTTCTGGGCCAACCAGGAATCTCCTGAGGCACGGAACGAGCGCCTGCAACATGATGAGAAGCTCGACCCCCATTACAGACTGATGATGAAGAACTTGTACAAAGAAGTACCTCTTTGGTGGTGGGGTGCTATACTCGTCATCTGTTGGTGCGTAGCTCTCGGATCGCTATACGCTCTTAAGTCAACACTTCCATGGTGGGGTTTCTTGATATCAACCATCATGATGACTATCTTCCTGCTATTCTTCGGAGCCCAGTACGGTATCACGGGATTCCAGTACAATATTCAGCCTATCTGTCAGACACTTGCTGGTTACATGTTCCCTGGCCGCCCTCTAGCAAACATGTACTTCACTTGCTTCACCTTCAATTCGATGCAGCAGGCTCAGTTGCTTGCTCGGGACCTGAAGCTAGCGCAATATGTCCATCTGTCTCCTCGACACACCTTCACTATCCAAGTCATGGGTTGCATCGTCGGTGCAGTCATGAACTGGGTTATGATGATCACGTAAGTCTCCACTCTCTTGCTGGAAGAAGAAGAACTAACAATGCCCAGCATCGTCGACAACCAAGCACCCATCCTGAAAGGTCTCGCAGGCTCAAACATTTGGTCCGGCCAAAACGTCCAACAATTCAACACCCTAGCCATCGCCTGGTCAATCGCAAAAGACACCTTTTCCATCGGCGCCAAGTACCAATGGGTCACCATCGCATATCTCCTCGGCTTCATCGTCCCCCTCCCCTTCTACATCCTCAACCGCTACTTCCCTCATCCATTCTTCCGCTACATCAATTTCTCCATCATCCTCTGGCAGATGGGCTACCTATTTGTCGGTATCAACTCCGCCATCGGCGTCTTTTTCTTCCTCGGCTTTTTCGCGCAGTGGTATTTGAGACGGAAGCGTCCTGAGTTCTTCATTAAGTATAATTATATTGTGTCGGCTGCACTTGATGGTGGGACCCAGGTCATGGTGTTTATTCTTACTTTTGCGGTTTTTGGTGGTTCGGGTACGGCGAGGCCGTTTCCGATTTGGGCAGGAAATCCGGATACCAGCATTCATAATCTGGATTATTGTAAGGTTAACACAGCTACTTCATCGTAGGATGGCGTTGTTCTGGCGTATGCAAGGGATAATTAGCACGGATTCATGGAGAATAACGAAGGACGAGCAGAAGATAATTATCGGTTGTATGGTTGTATAGTTGGATTCTCATCCCTCGTCGTTTACCGGGCAGACCGCGAGCAGATCATTGTATTTTACGAGCCTCCCCCTTAAAGGCTTAGATCGTGCTCTGACGACTGCTCTGTCTTGTTTTGGTGAATTATCTGATTCATGTATCAAACGAATCTGAGGGATACCACTTCTCAATACGAAGTTCAATGTCACCTGCCATGTTATTGTCATCTTCTTAAATTCTATACCTTGGTTCAAATACACGACAACCTTGACTTTAGACCTCCAAAAGAATCAGATCCGATCATCCGGGGACTTTCCTGCTTTGCTTGATATTTCTTTGGCTCTCCAGCGGCGAGGAAGTATTAACCAAATGACGAAGGTCCCAAACAGCACTTCTGCACGTATCTCAACCTCAATGTCTGATAGTTGTTTTGTAACCAGCAGAAATGGTTCCCGCAGTATATTAAATAATTTTCCTGATCTCACTCCTCGCTCGCTCTTCTGATTCATCATAGATTTACTTCACCTCTCAAAACGTCATTCAAGAACTCCCTCTTCTCTCCTGCCCTTTCCTCCTTTACCAGGACTGAATTCCAAACGGAGCACAAATCGTATAGATACACCCTCCTTCTTTCCTCTCTCTCGACTCTTCAAGAAATCACGGAAATCTTCTGTTGGCGCATGTGCCCGGCTCTGTGTTCGCTCAAAGCAACCGGACACACACAGAACTCTGGAACGGTTTTGGCATCTGCTTGCATGAGTGTGAGGCAGTTATTAGTTCCTGTGGGCTGCTCTGAGAACGTACTTATATTACGTAGAGATTCTATTTAGAGTGACCTTACCTTGGCATGTGAAGTTGGCAGAGATTCACTCAAGTTTAACAACGCTGATTCTCAAATGAAATCCGATTCGCCAGAACACCCGTCATTGTGGAATTTTATCGATCGACCAACATATAAGTAAACTCACGGATTCACCGAAGGTCTAAATAATTCAGTTGAGTATTTCCATTTGGATTCCAGTAGCCAAACTAAAACTCCCATTTGCCTTCCCATCCCGCAGTCCCATGCAACAAAAAGATGTGAAATCATAATGTGGTATGATAGAATAGAAACACCCTACTCCTACTCGTACCCCGTCTGACTCCCGCTTATTCCTTCCTTGTCATGGTCGTGGTTTGTACATACACACGTGAAAGCTTGCCCTCGATGCTTCATCCAAATCTCCTATACAAGATAAAAGTCTTCATCCCAATCCTAGAGATCTTAGCTTGGCTTCCTCCTCTTTTCTACCTTTGGCCTTCTGTTGAGAAGTCAAGTACTGTTTCCTCATGTCGTCGGCTCGTCTCGGCGTGCCGTTCTCCTGCTTCTGCCTCCCAATCCACGCTTCATCGCTTGACATTTCCGAAGAGTCCTTCAATCCTCTGCACCTCCAAATTTGAATAGGGGTATAAACGCATGTATCCTCCTCTCAAGATCTGATTTTCCCCCTTCGCCCACTTCCACCACATCCCCACTTTCCTGCCCCAGGATCCGGATCTCTCCTCTCCAATCCACACCCGAACCTCAACCTCGAAATTTTCCTCCCTCTCACATTCACATATCCTCAATATTAACCACCTCACCATACGCATCGAAACCCAATCTCTTCCTCGCAATACTCGTCTTAACAGGATTTGGTGAATCGAAGATCTCGTCTAGTTCTTCCAGCGTGCGGTTCTTAGTCTCGGGAATGAAGAAGAAGACGACGACGGATTGGACCCCACACCAGATCGTGAAGATGATGTACGTGTGCCAGCCGATCTTCTCCATGCTGACGGGCCAGGCGAATTGGTTGAGCATTTGGGCTAGGGGAAGTGTTAGCATTCGAGTTTATCCTTTATTTGGCCACCAGGGCAGGGGGCAGAAAAAGAGGGAATGAATGGGGAAGAGAAACGTACCAGCAGCAACAGCGAAACCAGAAAATCCCATTCCCTTAGCACGCATCTCAAAAGAGAGGACTTCAACGGGATAGAGAGCCTGTAGAGGCGTGAAACCAATCGAATACACCGCACCGAAAATGAAGATGAAAACGAGCGAAGTGGTTGCAGCGACGGTGTTCGTGCCGACTGGATCGGGGACTGCTTCTGTAGGCGCTGGGATGGAGTTCTGGTAGATGGCGGCGGAGGTCGTCATTGCGAGCCAGACGAAACAGCAGCCGATGTTGGAGAAGAGGAGGAGTGGGCGACGACCGACTCGGTCGACTAGGTTGGCGCCGACGAGGGCCCAGCAGAATTGTTGGCAGTTGTTGATGAGAATTATGTTGGCTTGTTTGACTTCGTCGTCGAGACCGATGGTGTCGAGGACTTTGCTCATGAAGTATGAGAGAACGGCTGGATGTTGTTAGTGGTTGATAATTTTGGGTGATGAGATGAGAATAGGATGAGAATAGGATGAGAAAGATTTGAACGGACCATTGCCAGCCCATTGACCGAAGATTGATATCGAGACGTTACACATGAGACGATAGCGAGTAGAGCGGTTCTTGAAAAGCGCTCTATAATCCCACCAGCGCTTGTCTGCACCGTCCATCTCGAGTAATTCCTCGTACTCGTTCAACTGAAGCTTCACCCATTCGCTGTCTGGGTTGCCCTCTCCATGATACTTCGTGAGCATAGCTTTCGATTGCTCTTGCTTGTTGTTGACGTACAGCCACCTTGGGGATTCTGGTAGGAAGAATGCCGCGACGAAAATGACAACAGCAAACATCAATTGAAACCAGATAATGAGTCTCCAAGAAACGTTCCCTGGTAGATCAGTTCCTCCTCGAGCCACACCACTTGCAATAATTGATCCGGTGAACCTAGAAACTCTAATAAGCTGGTGGAATGCCATGCTTGACATTGATTTACGTACCAGAAACAATTGAAGATGGCGGTCACGATTCCACGATAGGCCGGATGCGAAACCTCAACAACATACATCGGTCCAGCAGCAGATGCAACGTTGACTCCGAATCCAAGCAAGAATCGACCTCCCATGAATTGATTGACACCTTGAGCCGGACCGGCTGTTCCCTGAATAACTGTTCCGGCAATGATCAATAGACAACCAATCCACATTCCGAAACGACGTCCATATGTATCGGCTGATGGTCCGATGAAAGGCAATGATACCACGCCTCCGATTTGGTACATGCTCGTCACAAGTCCAGCCCATATTCCGTCATTTGATCCATGGTAGTAATTGAGGAACGGTCGGTTCGCCAAGAGATTGTTGATCAGAGACCCATCGTAACCATTCATCGTTGCGCAGAAAAAGCCGACAAAGCAAGCAGCGTAAAGTTGGAGCGTTGCAGAAGTGAAAGGCCTCGGAGGCTCCTTCATCATCGCCTCGTTGAATGCCTCATTTCCCCTTATGATCTTTACCTCCACCTCCGAATGTTTCTACCAGCAAACGTTAGAGACTGGGCTTCCTTTGGAAGGCTGACAGTTGCTCGTACCATATCCAGACTGTGAACACCCGCATACTCCACCATATAATTGCTGGCGCCATCATCGAATTTATCAGCCATGATGGGCGACACAATCAGTCGAGAATGGCTCTGTCGGCCGTGACAATGGTCGAAGTATCGAGATATCGAAATCAGCGAACGGGCAGCATCCGGGAACAAAACCCTCTCACAGGGCCTGCCGTACCTTTATGTGGCATGCGCCAGAATCCGCACCCTGTCGAGGAAGGGCTTGGTGCAGCCATCAGTGCACCTGTCCAGGCGACTGGCCCTGGGAGGAGTAAGCCTGTGTTGCTCAAAGAGGCTTAAGCTGCACACCCCGGATTTTCGGGCAGCATCTCCATCCAGTGCACCCCAGTCGAGAAGGCCTGTCACGGCGATATTAGTGACATGACAGGGGGTGGAATGGAGTCCAGCTGCACCAGCAAAATCTGCTTGAACATGCCAGACCTTCAAAAGAAGTCCACAAACCACATGTCTCGAATGTCTCTCGCTTGCTTACCCCTCACCCGATTTTAATGAGGCGAGAGTCCTTGGCAGTTGGACGAGATCCGCTTTCTCGAGATTCATGCGCTTTCCATTGGAGACACTTCCTCCGGATTCGGCTCGTTTGCTCGCGGAGGCAAGACGCCGTGAGCCTGATCAGGAAGCTTTGCTCTGTCAAGCTTATCTCCAACCCCAGGTCCCTGCTGTAGATTATTCCAGAGCATTTGGCTTCATCTAAGATAGATGACCGTGAGTTCAATGCCCTATTGTGGCATTTCATAAGAGGGGTGGTACAAGTATGGAGGGGCTCATAATGGTGAACGTTGTCACTACTGTACGCTGGGTAAAAAAGCAGCAGATCTACTACGGCCACTAGAATCGGAAAAATGTGCGGCGTCCCCTGTTCTTTCCTACTTCCGGTGCAACCATCTCCTTGGAATCGATTTCGAAGTGAGAACAGACAATCACCCTAAGGAGAAAAGCATCAGGATCCAGAACTCCAAACGGGCAACCGTTGGTAACGATGGCGAGGCGAGAACCACAATGGGCTCGGATAGGCACAGTCGTGAGACCTGTCTGGGGAAGAGACAGGCCAGGGAGACGAGCCCAGGCGAAAGGAAGGCAAGCGGGGGCAAGTGGGCAGACATTCCCGGTTATGATTGGACGCCAGACTGGCGGGCTGCAGATGTCCCACTGCAGGTCGTGACTTTGACGAATCATCGGATGGGCTCGTCTGATGAAAGGGGAGGCGAGGAGGCGAGGCGAGGCGAGACGAGGGCATCGATGGCATGGAGGAGAGTGAAGAATCATCCAATCATCGATTGATGGGAGCGGTCGTTCAGTTGGAATATCATGAACAATTCAACAAGCACACAACTAGATTTTTGGTACAGTATCATTCCATCTGTTTGTCTTTGGAGTACGAAGTACGAGGCCTGTTCAAACCAGACATAAACATAAAGACTAATGAGTTCCATCTCTCCAGTACCTCGATTTCGTGACTCGTGATGACTTTAAATAGCCTAGAAGCAAGGAAACACACTAGAACTTTCTCGACCCCAGGACCGAAAGGGGGCAAATAAACTAATTACAATATACACAAGGATGCATCTTATGCTATGGAAATTGTTGTTTGCCTTGTGCAACTGGAGAAATAGATTAAGGGTGAGATGGCACAAGACGAGCAGGGGAGGAGATGAAGAGTAACAGGAGGGCGCTAGGTGATGACTAAGCCAGCCTTCGCCAAATCAACATCCACCAGAATATCTTCAAAAGAATGCAACACTAATAAAACGTACCCAAAGATATCAATATGTACTGCCCCTCGCCGCAAGAACGCGTTCTTACAGAATATCGACTACAACAGTACCGGCATAAGCTTGGCCAAACCACCATTCCAACACTTCGACGATCGCACGGCCTTTTCCCCAGTTCTCTCCTCCTCCCCGCATTCTCCATGCATGCAGACAGGTTACAGACACCACAAAGCTCAAAGCTGGATTTACGATCTTCCGAATACTACGGAGTACGGTTGCAAGGCTTCCGTAGATGTATAATGCTACGCTCGCTACGTTACTTCCCCTCTTGATTCTACGGGTCTCGTGGTCTTGCAATGTACATCCACTACCGCTTGATGCGGAGGGTTCGTTCGGTACTTGAGATTAACCGGACCGAGTGAGTGACACGAGTTGAGTTTTGAGACTCTGCAGAGTGCTTTTATTGCTCTGGGAAAAGCATGGCTTGAGTGAGTGCATGGAGAGTTGAGATTGAAGAGAGTGGATGGGATCTACAGAGTAAGTTCTTTGAAGATCTTGGAGTAGAATTTTCGAGGCCGTAGATGAGGAGGGGATGTTAATCCACCTTGTTGTTAACGGTAGTTCCGCGGTTCATCTATTGAGCAACAAAGATCTGCGGCGGGTATTAGTATTTGACTTTATTTATGTGCATTCCATTTTGCATTGCTTTCTCTTGCTTCTCTGCCTATATTCCAATTCTCTCCTGCAGTCTTGGAACTTAATTATCACTATTATCGCTTTGTATTTTTCCACGACATATCGTGGATTTACCTTAAATTCAAAGCCAAATCAAGTTTTTGAATCTTATGTGAAGACATGCAGCTTCTTGATAAGAAGAATCAGCTGCAATGTGTGATTGTTCAGATACGGCAATGCGTGACATTCAGCGGGAATGTTGTGCTCTACGTGGCATTCTGACATTCGGTAAGGCTGTCCCAGCGCAAGGCTGCGGCCGTATTGCAGACCTCATAACTTGGAAGCATTTATATCTTCTAGACTCAAATGTCTCACCCAATGTCTTTTTCTTTCTCTTAATTTTTGCAATTGGCCGACGAGAAGCAAAAGATAATGTCTAACGCAGTGACTGGAAACGACAGCCCATTCTCCATCACTGGCAATGTCATTGGAATCCTCACCTTCCTTCTTGGTTTATTCGCATCGTACATCGCCTTCATAAACCTAGCACGAGATTCCGATGAAGAATTGGACGAGTTCATGGAAGATGTTCAGATCACAACGGATCAAATGGCTGCTCTCCGAAAAGCCCTTCCGCCTATACAAGATCAAGAATTCACCAATCCAGTCCGTGTACTTGAAGTACTTGTCCGGGGAGTCGAATCGGTCCTGTCGACACTTTTGAGGGATTTGAGTAAGAAGGGAAGGCACATGAAAGGTCCTTGGCGTCCGGATATGCCAACAGGCCGAAGGAACAACCCTCGTGATTTTCAATTGAGGAGGAAAGTCGTCTGGCTCTTCAGGCGCCGGAAGTTATTGGCGCAGATGAGCAAGATGAGAGCATTGAAGGCGGAGGTTTATCTTGCTCAAAACACTGTCTTGTTAAAGTGAGTGGACTTTCTTCCCTGACGGGCCCGAACACTCTTTTGAAATCGTTCAACTAATATGTCTTCCGTTTGTCAGTCAACTGTTGATGGCGCAACTCAATGTCTAGAATTAATTAGGTAGGACGAACACAATGGACAGAATTTTTGAGCATAGATAATCGGACGATTTAAGCTGCACTGGAGAGCTTGAAAGCCAGTCATGATCGAGCTGAGAATTCGGTTACAGCAGCATGAGCCATTGTTGCCCCCTGCCTCTGTTTCATCCATCATTTGAAAAGCATCATGGATATATTGTCTTTCCAGCTCATTGGTGACAGCTGCTCTTCTACTCTCGGTAGGGTATCGGCTACTGACTTTCGATCCGCCCTTCCTCTGGCGTAGGAGATCGAAGACGGGCGCAAATCGCCCGAGAATGTATCTTGGGTGGGCGCTATAACTAGGCATCTCCATCCTCATCGCGTTGAACTCAAGTCTTAAGGCTCAAGAACATTATAAAAGGGTGATGCTATCCGCGTGTGTGCCAAAGTCAACAAGACAAGCGAAACGACTCATTCTGTTAGCTCTGTACACAGCAGCTACTTAGAACGCATCTTTAGCCACTAGGTATCGCTCAACAAGCAGAAGTGTTTTCAGCACAACATGCCTCCATATGCTGTGATTGCGAAGGTGCTTTACCCGTACCGAGGTAAACTGTACGGAATCACATCCTATTCTCCCTATTACCCACTCGCTTACTGCCCGCCCCCAAAATCATCTCATGACCTCAAATGCTTCTAGGCTAAAGTACAGCACAGAACAATATGGATGCACGTCAAGATGAGACGTTGGCTAGGGTGACCATGTCAGTGCGGATGGTGGAAATGTCTGTATGGAGGAAGGAGATGCAGCGGGATCGGTTACCGATGCTGTTCTTTAAGAATGGTGTGTTCGCTGGGTGCGGTGCTGTCCGGAATCTTGGGAAGTACTGTTTTGAGATGATGGGATTGTATTGAAGGTTGGGGCTGAACAGTGCTATAAGACTAGAGAAGAGTTGCACGTGGACTCGTAAGAAGATCAGCATGAGAATGAAGGAAGTGATGGCCATCATCACTCGATACCACCCTCCGACATGACCTGAGAATTGTCCATTGTATAGAATGTCATGCGATACCTTGAGGCTGCCTCTAGAATTGCATGGTGGCTGCATCTTTTAGCTGCATGTACAAGGAGCAAAACGACGCTGAGGTGGTAACGTAAAGATACTAAAGAAGGGGTAGGGGAGGCAGAGGCAGGAAATACATTTCTCCACCTTCACTTCGGAAGATGGTTGCCAAGAAGGCTTAAAGAGACTATTCAGCTGATAACACAAATAAAGACTGGCATGAATGATTGAGAACCAAGTAAAGCAAATAGTCGAAGAGATGGTTTCGACATGCATAAACATAGGAGAAGGGACCCGTAGATGTAAAGTACCTTGTAGCTTCAGATCAAGATCTCTTCCTGGCAAGTTGCTGTAGACTTCTGCACTATTGCGGTGGCACTCCTGTGACAACTTTCAACACATTTTTATGTTCGCCCATGTGAGAAGAGGACGTGAGCAGAATCAGTTATCTTGAAGGACGAAGCTGCGAGGAAGAGGAAGGATGGTTGCCATTGAAAGTCACCTGATTTATACGCTAAGGATCTTGATGCCTTGTCGCCTTAAGAAATAATTTGAAAGCTTTTTGAGAACGCGACGAAATCCATCATACGCGTTCATGACGAAAGGAGTATACGACAACGTCCTATTTTCGTCCTGAAGCTTCTGAACTGCTCGTAGAAGGTGTTTCGATAATTTCCGCAGTCTTACAGGGCTGCATCTTTCTTCAAGATGGCTATGAGTACGTTCTACCTCCTGTTGACTTGCTACCACTTCATGAGTTAGAGCTAACCTGACATCTTTTAGATATTGATATGTCGCAGGGTAAGCTGGACTTACAGCTACGAATCTGCAGTCTGGTGTGCTAATCAACCTGTAGCTTCGGTCGTAAAAGATGAGCAAGGCAGACCATTCATTGTTGTCAGAGAGTAAGGAGCTTCAACTCGGCCAGAAAGTAGCTACTAATCATATTTCAGTCAAGGAAAGAAGAAGAGAGTACACGGTACCGATGCCGTCAAGTCACATATTATTGCCGCAAGAACAGTAGCAAACATCGTCAAGACCTCCCTCGGCCCCCGAGGCCTCGACAAGATCCTGATTTCGTCCGATGGAGATATCACAGTCACGAATGATGGCGCCACTATTCTGAGTCAGATGGAGATCTCGAATCACGTAGCAAAGCTTCTAGTCGAGCTCTCTAAATCACAAGACGACGAGATTGGAGATGGTACAACAGGTGTGGTTGTTTTGGCTGGTGCGTTATTAGAACAGGCGGCAGAGCTCATCGACAAGGGAATCCACCCGATCCGGATAGCAGATGGGTATGACCAGGCCTGTGATATTGCCGTTGCGGAGCTGGACAAGATTGCCGATGTCATTGAGTTCACGAAGACACACAAGGAGAACTTGGTGAAGGTCGCCAGGACGAGTTTGGGAAGCAAGATTGTGTCGAAAGCGCATGATCAGTTTGCCAACATTGCTGTGGATGCCATTCTCTCCGTTGCGGATCTGGAGCGCAAGGATGTTGACTTTGATCTGATCAAGGTTGATGGCAAGGTTGGTGGATCGCTGGAGGATTCTCTGTTGGTCCAAGGTGTTATTGTGGACAAGGACTTCTCTCACCCGCAGATGCCTTCCGAAGTTCACGATGCCAAGATTGCGATTTTGACGTGTGCATTCGAGCCCCCGAAGCCAAAGACCAAGCATAAGTTGGACATTACAAGCGTGGAGGAGTTCAAGAAGTTACAGACATACGAGAAGGACAAGTTTGCGGAGATGATTCAACAGATCAAGGATACAGGTGCTAATCTTGTTATCTGCCAGTGGGGCTTTGATGACGAGGCAAACCACTTGCTATTACAGAACGAGCTTCCAGCTGTCAGATGGGTTGGAGGACCCGAAATCGAGTTGATCGCTATTGCTACGAACGGTAGAATAGTACCAAGATTCGAGGATCTTTCAGCGGCGAAGCTTGGAAAGGCAGGAATCGTACGGGAAATGAGCTTTGGTACCACGAGAGAGAAGATGCTGGTGATTGAGGAGTGTGCGAACACCCGGGCTGTCACTGTGTTTGTCCGAGGAAGCAACAAGATGGTGAGAAATCATTAGACCCCAGGAGAAATATCTTGCTAACCCTCATAGATCATTGATGAGGCCAAGCGATCACTTCACGATGCCCTTTGCGTTGTACGAAACCTCGTAAGAGACAACCGAGTCGTGTATGGAGGAGGAGCCGCCGAAATCGCCTGTTCCCTCGCCGTTGAAGACGCAGCAGTCAAGTCTCCTGGCCTCGAGCAATACGCCATGCGAGCATTCGCCGATGCTCTCGACGCCGTACCCATGGCCCTCGCCGAGAACTCCGGTCTCTCGCCCATCGAGACCCTAGCCAGCATCAAGAGCAGACAAGTCACCGAGAAGAACACCAGATTGGGAGTGGACTGCATGCAGACTGGCAGCAACGACATGCGAGATGCATTCGTCATTGACCCGCTAATCGGGAAGAGACAGCAGCTGATGTTGGCCACGCAGCTTTGTCGCATGGTGTTGAAGGTGAATAATGTCATCATAGCTGGGAGTGACGAGAATGAATTCTGAGTGAGGAAATAATGTACCATAGACGTCTGCATCTGGCATAGACTGAGGTCATTAATCCATTGGAATTGTACCTCATATCCCTAATGACAAAATGATCGTATTCCTGTGTTCTTGGGGCAATACATGCTTGTGATTATGATGTCCGTTTCGTTGCTGTAGGCCATATAGCGCTGCCTTGCTTTACTGCCTTGCCTCGCGTTGAGATTTCACAGTTCGCGTCGCTTTCACCTTACCGTAACTGCTTCGCTGCGTTATCACTTAATTCCAGCATACGCCCTGGGCGAGTAGGGCAAGTTCTGCCTATACAGGATTGCAGCAGAAGTAATGGTATGCATCCGTTCATAGCAACAAGTACCATTTCGCTGAACTGCGCCTGGTTGGCTTATACGTTGCCGAACGATATCTCAATTGATCTATTCGTATTCTTCAAGTGCTCCTTATGCTGCTCCGCAGCGAGCTTGACGGCATCTTTGATTTTTCATATCCTGTTTACCAACGACCTCAGCTATAGTCGGTATAGTTCAACGGGCTGCGATAGACTAAGCAGTGCCTTGTCTCGATGGCTGGCGCAGTCACGTCTCCGGGCCACTTGCCAGAGGAGAGAGCAAACAAGTGAACTCGAGCATTCTGCCTTCAGCTTTAGGCACATGCCACTCTTTGGAGTCAAGATGGGCAGCTGTGCGCTGATATCCCGTAACCGGATGCATTATTACTATTCTTCTACGTGGTCGCAATCTTCAGGAGCTCGGAGTGAAGTCACCGGTCCCGGAGAAGTGAGCGTATCTCCCTATTGGGAAGAATGTAAATAACGAAAACCTCCAACGCTGAAATCCGATGTCCACAATCTTGATGTTATGAGTCATTCACTGCTTTCGGGTAGTCCCCGGCCTCCTGAATTAAAAATTTCGCTGGCGGATAACTTGATGTTGATATATTTCGCTTAAAGACATCACAATGGGAAGGGTACGGCTGCGGACCAATTCCTGCTATTGTCTACACTCTCAATAGGTAGTGATAACTGGCATGTTCTTGCGCGCCGCTACGTCACACCCTGCAGTCATAGTCTATCAACAATGGCAAAAAAATCTTCCCCCATTTCCTATTGCTGATGGAAATGCGCTAAGGAGGGAAGCGAGGTCGGACACTCCTTCCTTCCCCTATATCTTCACGTAGCCCCGCCAACTCTTCTTCCCTCTTAACAAAATTTTCCATCTCTGACTCAGTCTGTTCAGCGAACTACACTCAGTTACAGATATCTTGCATACACAGCCCTCCACTTTGGATACTTCCATTCTTCTTGTGAACTCTCCATTCTTTCGGGCCCTTTCAAGTCAATCGACAGAGTCTTCCGGATCCGAATCACACACCTTCAACGGGATACCTAACCACAAACACCACACATACCACTCTTATACCTGACCCTCAAGGCAAGTCCCCAATTCATTTCTTTGGGCTCTTCACTGACACTTGCAGATTCTCTACTCCCGTCCAACCTTCGTAATGGAAGACTACAAGGTCTCCGAAATCCCTTCCAAACTCTGGTGTGACGGCTACCGATGCCCCCGCGAGAAGCGCAATGGTGGCTGTCCCTTCGTACACAACGCCAATGATCGCCAAGATGCTATTGCTGCTAGGCGTGCTGCTCGCGAGAAGACCGAAAAGGCAAAGAAGCTTGCTGCTGAGCAGACCAAGCAAAAGGCTCAACGTGTCAAGCAACAGAAGGATCATGACCAGTCGAAGGCTACCAAGAACGACAAAGTCGTCCATGCTCCTCCCAAGACTACCACTGCTCCGAAGGCCGTTCAGGCTATCGATTCCGGTGTCGTTACTCCACCAGCTTCCAATGCCGGTGACGTTGCTTTCAATGAGACTGTAAGTGTGTTCTAACAATAAGACAGAAAGTCGCAACGGGCTTCCTCTCTTGTGCGGTTTCGCTGACACTTCTCCACAGGTCGCTCGGAAGATAACTCTCCCTCAATCTCCTCCACCAACCCCAGTCCATACAACCGTCGGAATCGTCGCCCCTGCCACGCACGCCAAGGATAATGTCCACACCACGAACAATCCTACCACCAACGTCCCAGCCTCTCGTGTCGCTACCGTCACAAATGGTGCTACTCCTGTCACTCATGTCCACGACGGCAGTATCAACGTCCCTATCGCCCAGGTTCCAGTCACTAACGTCCCTACTGTCGTTAATGGCGTTTGGAAAACTCAGTACACCACAAGCAAGCAACCATGCAAGAACCACTTGACCCGCCGTGGCTGCTCACGCCCAAGCTGCCGCTATGTTCATGACATGAATGCTCGTAGAGAGTACATTGCTGGTCTCGACAAGGCGGCTGCCGAACGAAAGGCCCTGATGTCGACTTCCAAGAAGGTCGTTGCTCCTCCTCAAGCCAATATTGACACTTCGAACAGTAGGCCAGAGGCTGTAGCTACTTACGCTTCTACTGCAGCCAAAGGCATGGCCATTGATCCAAATGTCGTCGTCTCAACACCTCCAGCGACCTCATCAAAGGCATCTTTCTGGGGTACTCAGACCGGTCTGGCTATCTGGGCTAAGAAAAACCTCTTCGATCGCAGCCAGCTTAAGCTTCTCATGCCATATGTTAGTATTGACCAGGTTCCAGCAGAGGTCATGGAGAAAGTTAGAAATCCAAACAAGCCGGTCGATGGACGCGTTTTTCAACTCTTCTCTGCTTTGCCAGGAGAGCTCCGGAACCAGATTTGGGGTTATGCTATCGATGATGCTCTCCTAGAAGGTCGCCGGGTTAAGATTCAACTTCATGCAGATGTGGACTTCGATAGAATTACGACCAGAAACAGCCCACCCAGTCTTCTGCATGCCTGTATGGAGTCTCGCTCACTTGCAAAATTAGCCTACGAGCCAGCATTCGGCCACCCCGTGTACTTTGCACAATACTACGTTCCCTTCAACTTCGAGCACGACGTTCTTTACATCCACACACGCGGTGCCATGGAGCTCTGCAAGCTTGCGAAGTTGATGGGCAGAAGAAACTGCGCTCGCGTTAAGCACGTCATGGTTTCCTTGAAGGAGTATCTCGGCGACCGCTCAGTCGAGAAGAACTACTGGGGTCGTTACATGTCTTACTTCCGCAATCTCAAGTCCTTGAAGTTGGTGGTTGGTATTGGATTCGAAGATCAGCTCTTCCACAAGAAGAGCTACTGTCAGGGCGCAACCTTCGTTCTCAAGGAGTACCTTCTCTCACGTTACGGCAAGAGTACTGACAAGGCATTTCCATCCCCTGCGGACATGGCACCAAAGGTCGATTTCGAGTTTATTCATGCAATCACTGCCCACGAGCTCTCCATTGACAACCTGATCTATCAGGGCGAGGGTGGTTGGGGTGCTGAGAAGCGTGGTTGGTAATTCATGTTCTTCACTGTATCAGAGCCATTATTTGGTTGTTTCGCTCAACTTTTGGACTTGATGCTCGAAGACTGGATCGAAAGGGTTTGCTAGAATGTGGCGTGAATGTGTTGATTGGGATTGATGATGATGATTGATGGATTTGCTTTGTTTCTCCTCTCTACTGGCTACATGGAATCATGGATAGATCGCATTCCCGAATCGGAGTTTTGCTCACGGGTGGTTATGATTCATAGATAGATACACACTCCGCTCTGGTTACGAGTCTGAACATCGGATCGAAACAAAATGCGTTCTTTAATTCAAGTTCTTCCTGCTTGACGTGTGATTGGGTGGACACAGAGTGTGACGGCCTCATATCCGCACAGTGGAAGAGAGTAGTCCTATCTCCTTCTCCTCCTCCTCCTCCTCGTCCTCCTCTATACACCCTTCCTTGCTCAAGATCAACCCTCGTGAAGTGAGTGTGCATATTTAGAAAGAAAATAGCTGCTCCAAGCCCCAAGTTTGAGAATCGGGTTTGGGTTTTCTTCTGGATTTCTTCTACTCGACTGACTTTCATCATACTTTGCTCTACCTATATATTTCTGGCCACAGTCGCCTATGGCCATGCCCTGCCCTGTTCTGTATCTTGACTATGTTAAGCTAGACAGTAGACGCTACCTTGTTCTGTCTTCTGTAAATAAATGAATACAGAGGCAGGTAGATGATGGTATGAATGTATTGTACTGTATTGACACACTGTCAGAATTGTGTTCTGAGATTACATGCAGCATTCCGGAGGTGGAGCCATGCGAGTTCGCGTACGTGCGTGCCGTTGTCGTTATATTTCTCGACCTGAATCATTGCCTAGTTCTGGTCGTCGAGCCTGAGCCTATCCAGCTATCATCTCAGATCCCTGTCAATTAACCTAACAGCTCATCGAGCCATGCACCCACAATTTCTGCCTCCCGATCTGTACCCGCCTTCCCATCTCCATCTCCAGCACTCTCACCATCTCCATCTCGTTCACCCGCCCCTTCTCGAAGCAGTGCAACGGTCTTACACCTCGCCTCACTAGCCCCTTCCGGATCAAGCTCTTCATCCCAAACTTTCCTCCCTGCAAACTCATGGAGGAAAACACTTCGGCGCATTAGAGAGGCTAGGGTCTTTGCTTGGCTGGCTGGGGTGGGCGTGGTTTCTGTATCTGTATCGGCATTTGTGTCTTTGCGATGGGCTTTCTTTGGGGGCTTGGATTTGGGTTTGCATTTGCGTTTTGATTTGCTGGGTGGTGAGGATGATGATGATGGGGATGGAGAGGGTGTGTACATGAATAGCGAGAATGGGATTTTAAGCCCCGGAGAGGTGGAAGGTGGGAATTTGAGGTGGGAGGGGCGGGAGGGTAGTGAAATATGTAATTGCGATATCCGGTTTGCTAGGTTGACTTGTGCCTCTGCTTCTCTATCCCTAGCAGTAGTTAGGGTACTCGAGATGCTTTCTCTGGTTGGGACTGGGGTGGGGGAAAGATCATCTTGTCCGGATGGCCAGTGGTCTTTGGCTTCAGAGGGAGATAGGGATGAAGATGTCGAGGTGGAGGGGAAGGAGGGTTCTTCTTCTGTGACCCATGTCTGGGGGATGGCTAGGCCTGAAGTGCGGAAGAAGAGGGTTGGTGAGGCGAAGGAGTCGAATGCTGATGCTGGGGAGGAGAAGAGTTGGGTCTTTAGCGAGTGGAGAATATTTGAATGCCATCCTGCTTCTGGATGATTCTGTTTCGATACTGGATGTGAGCGATATTCGGGCTCTGAAGGTGGATCTTGAGATGTGAGGGGCGGAGGTGAAGTAACGATGTTCGTCCAGTCGAAGACAGCATCTTTGGTGATCAGCCCGATGATCTTGGTGGGTAGGATGCGGGATGTGAAATTTTCTGTCAGGGCGAGGGACGTTGCTAGAGTTCCGCCCAGAAATGAACCGTAGATAAGAATCGGGCGCTGAGTAGGTAGAGGACTAGTGGGGGCGTAGAGTGATTGTCTTCCACTGCGATTTGAGTCGGTGGGTGTTGGAGAAGTAGAGGTTGAGTATCGAGGGAGGAAGGAGGATAGTAGGAAGTTGTAGCCGGCGAGGGTATCGTGGAGGGGTGTTGGGAAAGGATGGTGTGCGTAAGATGGGTTACTAGACAGGGGTTTGGGCGATGATGGATTTGTTGGCTGAGAGGCAGCGTTCCATCTGTAATTAATGCTTGCGAGCGTTGTCCTGGGACTGAGCAGATATGATGGAAGAGGTGGGTGAGTGGACTTGAGATGGATGCCGGTTGGTGGCAGGTAGATTATAAGGGGGTTGGAGGGATTGCTGAGAGCGGAGGTGTTGTAAATTCTTTGTTGATGTTAGTAGGCGAAGCGATGAAAGGGGGTAGCAATGCAAGCGTGGGGTTCGCGTGGAAGTATCAGCATGAAGAAAATGTACACAAGCAAGTGGAAGTCGACTAGAACTCACTCGATAGTGATAGATCCAGCAGATCCACACTTGACATCAATCTTCTGAACCTCAAATCCTTCACGTGATGGAGACGTCCAAGTTGACGAGATCTGCCTGGTGTCTCGTATGCATCTGGCGATCCTTGGCGAATACCACGGCCATCTCGAGATTGTTTTAGAAGCGCAGTTCTTCCCGCTTCTCAAGGCCCAGAACAACGCCAATCCAGGGACAGCAAGAAGTTGCATCTAAGTCCGCGATTGAGTCTGGGGAAGGTCCTTCTCCGCACTTCCAAAAGTCCAAAGTCAAACAGCGACGGCTGGTTGAAACATACGTCAGTCGCTTAGCTTGTTTGGTTTTTAGGCCTGGGGTCTTGGGAGAGGGATGGTGATAGTGGGACGCGAATTGATGAAGTGCTTGTGAAGCTTCTGAATTTCTCCGTGGTCCGTGGGGACGGAGACGGGCTGAAAATCGACGGAGAGGACGTCTACACGGGGGAACTTGGAGGATCGCGATGGTTTGAACACGCGTCTTATGGCCGTATAGCCGTGATAGCTCGCCTAGCCGTTGACTTTCGTTCGTATCGTGTGACCTTATTTAGACAGCGTTGATGGCTTGATAGATGGATGCAGTGATAGGTGCGGGATTTGTTTCGGTTGTTGATCGAGTGCGATGCTTTTGCTGTGGTGCTCAGGGGAAATGCTCGCTTCAGAGCCATTGGGCTGGATCGAGTACGGGACCAATGAGAGTGAAGCTGGATGAATGCTTGGCGTCGTTGAGAAAGCCAATGAAGTGGCGTTAACTTGGACCACGTTGGTGCAGGGCTGGAGCAGCGAGTGTGACACAAAACTGGAGCCGATTTGTACGATATGCATTGCATAGCTTTGGGGCCTCGTATACAGAATTCTTTGGGGTACATACGAGTCGGGTTGCTGGCAGTCGTAAGTTCCCTAGATTGGGAGTGTACGTTGATACGCAGAAACAGGTACGGATGGTCGAAAGCAGTGCTGAGTAGCGAAGAGAGGTTCCTGTCATCAAGGTAAAGTGGATGCACCCCGTACGACAGAAAGTGTTCACCATGCAGCGTTCCGTAGATTTTCGGGGTGATGATGCCGACTCTTCTGGGGTATCACATCTCATTAATGTCCCGAACCGTAGTGATATTCCTTGTGCAGAAACATTTGAGCGGCCATCTCCAGCCAGATTGTCCTCGTAAAAGGCAGCAGCAACATGAAAAGGGGCTCAGCAGGACGTACGCAGCCCTGAACTAACACCCGACTGTCTGATCAGTTCGTCTTGGGAAGCGTCTTGATGTTGACAGGAAGCGATACGTCAGCTATCAAAATACGTCTTTCGTGGACAGACTTGCGCCATTTTCTTGGGACCTGAGCTTTTCTCTTTGCGCTGATCAGCTTGTTTGGCCTGTTACGGGTCCCTTTAACATAGCAACATCACGGCACCTGAACACTCCAAGCTTCCTCCAGCGTCCCACCAACATCTTCTTCCCTGGATTTCACCAGCGGCCGCCTGCTTTCTTCCGTTTGTTGACACCTCCCCCATACCAAAACAAGCATCGCCAGTATCTCTTGAATCATATTCCCTCAAGAAGATTGGACCGGTTATTGAAGTTGCTGCTCGAAGGGTCCACATGCTATCCTACTGAAGAAGACGGGAGGATGCTAAACTCGATGCAGACTAGTTCTGATGTTCGAGTCTTTAACCCTGTCTGCCGCTTTGCCAAGCTCGAGTTAAAGCGGGTCGCGGGTCATGCGATTGCCAAGATGGAAAATCCCCAAGCTCCAGATTCTTGTCCAAACCTTCTTTCTTCACTTGCTATCCAGCGTGTACAATTCCCTTTTGAGCGAACACTGACGAGTATGTCAATCATATACAGTACATGTCGTATGGCCATTTCTATGTTATGAAATAGAACAGAATGGGCTGCCTTCCAGCCGTATACTGCCGCTTAGAGAAAGACTGCAGATACAAGTCCCGGATGATGATGCAAATTGTACTTACTGCCTGTTCTGCCCAGAGGACTTGCAACAGCTACTCTGGCTGCCAAAAATCGCCGAATCGCCCAATTATCGTAGGTATCCTCCTCTTCAAATGCCATCAGCTGCCATGTTTCAACCCTCCATCAGACTTTCTTGGACCCTGAAAACACCTATCGATGGTGCACATGTCAATGAACAGCCCTCCTCTCCTCTTCATGCTGCTACCCATAGGCAATAAAATGATCAATAGAATTGTCAGTGACTCGCAAACTGCAGCTGCAACCCGTAACGAGCAACACCAACATTCAGAAGAGCCTGGAGAGAATTAACTTCACCCTCATTCTCTTCGTTATCCTGCCCAGCCAGGCTGCGCAGTGATGCACGTTTCCTTCTCTTAGCCAATACCAAGCCGTCCTTTGACAGATCGACCACTCACACGCCGTCCTTGCTTCACTCGTCCTTCCCGTACAGTACCGGCTCATTCCCAAACTTCGGCTCCGCACCCCCCTGACACCTGACACCTGACCCCCCTGTCCCTGTCCCTGCCCCTGCCCCTGCCCTGGGCTAGACCCACCTGCACCAAATTTCGAGGTGGACCCTGGCTTGCCTTTCCTCGAGAGCTGGACGGGCACCAAAACACTTGCGGTTCTACTACCACCAACTACTTTCCTTCCTTTCTCCTTCGTATCATCTCCAGCTTTTCCTCACCACTACATAGTCGATCGCAACGCTCCTTTACTTTTCATGATCTTTCTGTTCCAAATTCTGGGCATTCTACCTTGACCGGTACGAGTTTCGTCCATCTGCCGTGCGTACCCCGTTCCTGCATTCACCTGCTGTGAGGCTGTGGTTGACGTACTCCGCGGATCCAACTAACACCGATGACATTCAGGGCAACGCAAGGCATACAATCCTTCACCGTCTACCGACCAATTCACTTCGAAAAGGAAAAGTCGGACAATATATTACCCATCGATGGCGTCTGCACAACCTTAAGATCCCACGCCTGTTGCATATTCTTGCACCGGCAAGTTTCGACCAGGAGGGAGTTTGAGCGGAGATTTATCTGACAAGCTGCCTCAACATCACAAGTCATTATGGCAAAGAAGAACCGCACAAGGAATTTCTGTGGGGTTTTGCAGAGTGTATTGGGTGCTACTGTTATCTATGGGTTTCTATACTTGATAGCTTCTGTCTACCAGAAAGGCACATTGCCTGCATCACCAAAAGAGCTCTACAAGAGTCCGCTTGCGAACCGACCTGGGTCTTCTTCCGACCAGATTGGCTCCACTGGACCTTCCAGCAAATTGTTTGCCGAGAAGATCAATCCCAAGGCTAATTGGTATAACAGACCTGAGAGTCTTGTCGTGCCAAGAGACAATTACTTGGGGAAAAGACCACATGTCGACACACTTGCCAACCTGACGAAACTGGTGGAGGAGTGCAGAGGGTCATACGAGAATATCGAGAAAATGCCATATGTCTACGATTGTTTGAAATATTTGGATGAGGGTGAAAAGGAGTATTACTACAGACCAGCAAAAGGAGAAGGGGCCAGCGAAAAGTCACCAGAACATGCGGAATACCTCGATGCAGATGGAGCAGACAATACCTTGAGCGAGTATCCTGCATACATATCCGCTTCAAAGGATTCAATGGGACGATGCAATGGCCCCATAGTACCCTACCACGTCTACTGGACCGGTCCTGCAACTTGGAGAGTGGAGCTCTTCATCAAGAGTCACTTCTATACCCAGAACATTCCATGTGTTCGCTTATTCATTTGGCTGGACGGAGACCGGGACTCAAAAGCTGTGGACAAAATGTTAAACCAGGATCCCCTGTTTGAGAAGTTTCTACCCTTCGTGGCAAGAGGCGACATTGTTTTGAAGACATGGAAATTCCCTTCCAGGATCCCTCTGCCGAAAGGCGACAACACAGACGGGGCGGGATACTACAAGAATCCAGGAAAGCCAAATTCGAAGAACGAGACACTGGTGGCGGATGGACTGATTCGTGACGCCAAGGACCAAGAATGGCTCGTCCTAACTGAGAAACAAATGACGTTTCTGCCAGTTGCTGTTTCTGATGCAGTGCGATTTGTGGTCCTACATCTTTATGGAGGTGCTTATTTCGATATGGATGTCATTATGCTCAGGGATATGCGCCCTCTGTTGATTGGAGATGAGCATTCTTTTGCAGAGAGATGGGGAGGGCATCCGAGTCCAGGAGACTACAACACCGCCATCATGTCCTTGTCCGCCAATTCTTCACTGTCTTCTTACTTACTTCGTGGCGGTGTGCGAATGGGATTGAACTTTCACCCAAGAGTGATCGGGGTCATGGCCGTCAAGGATCACAGAAATCGGGAGTTTCACATGCTAGAGACGGCAGCTTTTGATCCCATCTGGACGGAATTCAATTGGGGAAGATTGGGGAAATGTACTGTTCCCTGCATTCATGATTATGCGCAGGTTTTCAAAGGAAAGAATGCTTTCCCGTTGAAGGATGAGTGGAAGGCATACGATGGCCCGCAATTGAAAGCAGCCACCAAGAACCGAGGTCATTTCTGGGAGATGAGGAACTCTGAAGAGCGAGCCGTTGCGCCACTGAAAAACGAGTATGGGATTTATGACCAAGAAGTGTTGAGCAAGACCGAGTACAGGATCGAGGAAGACAATTACCCACCGACAAACAGAACTCTGGAGAACTTCTTCCGCGGGGCCTGGACATATCACATCCACAACCAGGCATGTCCTTTGATTCCATCCTACTACATTAAAAAAAGATAAACTGCTGACTCAATCCCAGTGGCTCAAGAACCCTGAGCCTTCATCCTGGCTCAACGTCATTCAACGCGCACACGATGGCTTCTTCTCCCACAATCGCATGAACCCTTACGGCGAGAAATGGGATGGCCCGAGTATCCCTGAATATGAGGTCAGTTGGGAGTATCCGTGAACGAATTTCAAACAGATTTTGGATATGATAAACTGCTTGAATCTGGAAGATCTCTGGGAAATAAAGTCTAGTCTGCAGGCAGGCGGCAGATTGGAGCATACTTATGCTGCTCTCGACTTGGCTCGCCTGAGGATATCGTCAGTCCTCGGCGCGAGGGACCACATCTTGCAAAGGGAGGATCCAGGTCCGCATGGCAAGAGACTACACACATCAACACGGACTCAAGAACGGACTGGACTTCTGGACAGGCATCACCATGTGAGGATAGCACATATGAGTTGACATGTACTTACTGAGATCGGAGTGTATGTGCAAGGACCTTGAACTCCTCGCAAGCGTTCCATCTCGACCCCAAATGCATCCCTACGGAGCTGCATGGCATCTGGCGTGCATGGCGTATTTCGACGTCACTATCAATTTTCATCGATGGTTCTATGGACGATCTCGTTTGGCATCTTAGATGGTTCAGACACAAAAGGTGCGAAGACATCATAGACTCTGCTTTCTACGTGTGGGATATGTCGTATATGGCGTGGGATGTGTAAGACGGTGATATGGATGTACAGTCATACGGGTGGATGGAAGGCTGAGATGGGTGGAAAGGAAATGCATTTTTCTGGCCCATCTACATACAATTTCTGATGGGATGGAGGTGCAGATGATGAAAAATGGAAAGCCATCGTAAGAGAAGAGCGAGATCTTCTCTGATATTTGAATCACGATGATGAAGCTTGAAGATGGTAGGTAAGAAGATAAATGCTCTAGAGCTACCTGTATTTGTCTATTCTATAATCAAGGCAATACCAGGACCGAGACTAGATTTTGGTCTAGTCCTAAGCAATTCTCATAGCCACAGCCAAAATCCACGCAATGTGTTCTGGACAGTCTATTAGATATCCGGAACGCCTTCCATATCAAGTAAAGAAACCGACGAAGTAGGTATTGTCAGCATCATGCAACCCGTCTTATCGATCCACACAAAAACTCCTTTCCCTCCAGGAAAAACGTCACCTCTCACATCTTCGCACTCTCCTCCCTCGGCCCCTGATACCCACTCTCACACCACTCCTTCTCCATCGCATCCCTCAACGTCCTCTGCTCCTCCCTGCCCAACTGAATCTCACACCCCATCCTCCCCACTCTACTCTCCCTCGTCTCCCTCAACCCCGCACCAGCCTCATCTCCCTCTACAAACTCATAACTCCTAACCTCCGTATTCGCCCACCCAGTCCCCACGAACTTCCCCGCTCCATCCCAGTCGTCAGTGAAATAATGTAGGTATCCACCATGTGTAACAACTACAATCTCGACATCTTGATCGGGATTGAGAGCGAGGCTTTGATCTGCCAGCGCGCGCAGAAAGAGGCGCGCTTGGCGAGCTCGTCGCTCGATATGATGGGCTGCCGGACTCCACCTCCCCGTTTTCGAATTCCAGTCTTCGCTTACATGGCTCAGATCAACAGTACCAGCGAATTCGCCCTGGGAGAATTCGGCTTCGAGGGAGGAGACGCTGGAGCCGGTGTCGCAGGGGAGGTTTGACGTTTCTTGGAGCTCGGAGAGGGCGGTTATGCGGATGCCGCGGGTGATGGCGGTGGGGAAGGAGAGGAGCGTTGTGTAGAGGGTGCGGCGGAGGGGGGAGGAGACGAGGTGGGTTATTTTTGAGGGGGAGGGGAAGGTTGAGCTGAGGGTTTGGCATTGGGATTTTCCGTGGGGGGTGAGGAGGGGGTCGGGGATCGTGTGGTTGGCGAGGGAGAGATTGTGGAAGCCTTGGGCGTCTCGGGGAGTGTTAGCTGGGTTCTATGTTGTCTGCAAGTGAGGTTGTTGTTTGAGGTGGATTGGGGAGGTCTGGGGATGTGGAGGGGAATTACTTACGGCGGACGCAATGGATGGTGACTTTTGCCATATTGTCTCGGTTGGGGTGTGATGTCGCTGGAATTGGGTATATGATGATTGATTGTAGGACGAGAGTACCAATTGAAGATTGGATGAAGAATGGAGATGTAAGAGAAGAAGGAAAAAACTCGAATAAGTGACGTGCAGGTACTGGAGGACTAGCTCGATGGCGGGGTGTAGTGGGGTTGGCTTGATAAGAAAATTGGGACCTGGATAGCAATGGTGGATCAAACAAGAATAGAATTCTGTCGTTCTTGGAACGGAATCTTCTCTTCCAGTGAAGAAATCGGAGAAGTAGGAGAATGAAAACTTCCATCCTCCCACTTATATAAATTCTACCTTTCCAGCAAGCGGCAGTAGCACACACTTACTCACCTCAATACCTATGCACTGCTCGGTACAGCTGCCAACAACTCGAAAACAAGTTGAAGACCGGTGTAACATACAGGATCCACAAGTCCTGTCCTCCCTCCCTTCCATCCCCGGTATCCTATAATCTCATTGCAGAATGCAGATTTGTTGAAAGGTTTTCTTTCTTGTCGCGACGCGGACCGATCAAGCAAGCCAATGACGATGTAGCGCAGCAAGGCGTGCGAGATTGATTCGGGAGGTTTGCCGAAGCTGCTGGCTTGACTGGCTTGACAGGCTTAGTTAGATGTGTTGGATTCTGTTTCGGGAAGCGCTGTCCTGACTCCTGAAGAGATAGCTGGATGCCTTCGCTGACTTTGCCTTATCTTGATATTGCTCACTGATGGACGGAAACTTTGTCGAGCTGGCAGATGGGTTGGAGGAAGATGCTGTCGGCGTCGTATTTTCCAGCAGGGTATGTATGGATTCGAAGGGCGGAATGATGCATGTGCTGCTGTGGAAAGAGATAGGTCAATTGCCACCTCAACTTTTCAACCCACCTTTGGCCAACGTGCAGCTCGACGATCGCGGAGAAATCGCCAGCACAGGATACATTGACAGAGAGCTCTTGCAATCATACCGGACCGTGTAGCACTGCATCTGCTGTCCCTCAGATTGCTTGAGTTGATTGATGTGCTGCTTGGAGGGGAAGAAGTCCGATGAGCCGGTGTCGTTAAAGTCAGAATTGCTTGGCGAGAAACGCCACATTTTGACAAGCGGCTTCCTCTCTTCTTATACTAGCTTGCTTGGTCTTCTACTATTCTCTCCTTTCATATTTGCAATGCTATATTTTGCGTTATCAGCCGTTCCTCTATCGAATCTTTTATCTGTCACCTATGTTTGTAGAAACGGAGATTTTGTGTACCCTGCCCGTTTCGGGGAAGTCGATCCCGCTTGCAGATTGAAATAGGTTCGATTGAGTCCTGCAGGAAGCAAGATGAGATTCCGCGCTCTTCATTGGAAAGACCGTCGTTTTATCGATCTGTCAAGTATGGACGGGAGGTCATTAAGATATAGCTTGAAGAAGCGTGGGTCTCGCGCTGAGACGATGATTGAATACCCAGTAACCTAGAAATCACATTGGGTCTTACAGATCTCGAGATAATGAGTATCCGAAAAACCGCTTGAGGAAGGAACATTCGGAGATTGAGCCTGCTGAACATCACTAGAAGACGAGTATTCATCATGGCAAGTACATTGGGATCGGTCCTTCAGACAACATGGATATGTATCTTTGTCACTCAATTGCTCTCGTAGATCTAACTCTAGTTCTCTGTCTTCGCAGCAGATCGACTTTTGAACGTCCTAGAACGACGTTGTCCTGAGTCTAGCTTGTTTCTCATCTTTCCATGCTTCACGGAATTACGTATGTTCTAGTTTTCTCGTCGCAATGAGTCTTCTACTCCAGCTCTTGCTTTTCAACAACTACATGGCCTTTCTCGGAGATACACGCTTCACCCATCACAGTCTAGAAGGCGTGTCAGTAATGTCCTCCCACAAAACAGAATGAATTACGTACCGTGCTTTCGTCCCTACATCCTTCTCCTTCGGAACTCGGTTTCTCGAAAGATCCTCACCGTCCTCATTCCAAAATTCGTTATCCGCGATCCGAGATGGCTGCGGTAGGAAATTCAGCGATGGCGCTGATCTGAACAACTCAGTCGAGAAATCTAGCTCGGCGTCAGTATCATTCCCTGTCCATATGGAAACCTGAGGATGTCAAAGATTCCCTCCTACATACCAGCCACAAACCCCCCCGGCGGCGGTTTGAAGAGAAAACGCAATGTATGCGCCAGCGTAGCAAGCGCATCACTCCTCGTCAAATCCGCCGAGAAACCCACAATCATCCTTGCACGCTGCTGTCGCAAATCCTGATACCTTAACAGCGTCTCTTCTATCTCCTTAGCTTGCGCCTTCTTTCCCTCCGATGCGTTAAGCAGCTCCAACAGACAATTCGTCAGCACCGCCGCACTCTCAATAGCTTGATTCCCTCCCTGCCCCATATTCGGCGTCATTTTATGGATCGCATCCCCAAGACACACAAATCGCCCAAACGTCCAGTGTTCATGGTTCGCTTCCTCGAGTGGGAAATATGAGATCTTCTCTGAAGTGTCAACAAGATATTTCAGTGTCACGTCTTCGGTGACGTGGAAGTCGCTGTATTGTGCAACTTGGGCGTCCATGTCTGCTTTTGTGAAGCGCGGGATGTTGGATGCGCCGATGTAGCGGCGCGGCATTTTGGAGAAGAAGAACCATTGCGGGAGGTTGCCGGCGCTGACGAAGAGGAGGGCGGAGTGGTCGATTTCAGCGGCGGTGTGGCTGTCTCCGGGCGTGAGGGAAGTGTTCGATGAGGAGATTCCAAAGAAGCAGTTATATTCTGCGGTTATGCCTGTGGAGTTTAGTTGTTGATCTCCTTGTTGTCCAACTTGATCGTGGGTTTTCAGGGGTCGAGAAGAAGCGACGACTAGGAGAAACTGGATTGGTGACTTACTGGTCTTGTCCCTATCCATGACTCCTGGAGGGCCGTTCTCCTCAGCAAACCTCTGCATCTCCTGCCGAATGAAGCTGTGAATGCCATCGGCTCCGATGACGATATCTCCGACGAACTCGCTTCCGTCTTGACACACAACAGTAACAGAGCTATCGCTATGTTGGACAGAAACTACTTTCTTCCCAGTCCTGACTTTCGATTGATCTCTCAACTGGTCATACATTGACCGCAAGAAGGTTCTCCTCTCGCAGATCCCACAGAGATATTGCAACCTTCATTAAACATCAGTCAGCCATCCTATCTCATACTAATCAAGACATCAGCAACTTACCTCTCCTCCACCATCGTTGGCCACTCGTTGCTAGAAAGTACTCTACCATCAGACCGCCTCGTGAACGTCCTTCTCATGCCCGTCATAAACTTCTCTCTCATCACATCATAAAGGCCTAACTGATCCAGGATCCTCGCTCCATTCGGCATGATCACAATACTTGCGCCAATTGATGGTGATATCGTGTCTCGCGCTTCGAGGAGTACGTAGTCGAGTTTCGCGCGCTCGAACATGTGAGCTAGAGTTAGTCCTGCGACCGAACCGCCTACGATGATGGCTTTAAATTTGGGGGTTGAGCGCGCCATGATGATGATCGGAAAGGGATGTTACATTCCATCAACATAGATTTCCGTGATGTCTAGATGTCGATTTTTGAGTTGACTAATGTGATAAAAATAAGAAGTGCAGTTGACATAAAGGCTGATGTGGAGTCTAGCGGCGTCAGCCCGGTCTTACAGTCTACAAGGGATTAGGGCATCTTACAGGGGCGGCCTAAATTCTCACTTGATAATCACGTTGTCATTGGATAAACCGCACAATCTCGACCTCCAGTTTCGATCGTTGGGATGGTACGGAGGGACAGGGAAAAAGGTTGACGAAATGAAAGTTGCAATCAGAGTCGGACTCGCATAAGTGCGTTGCCCCTTTTCCGGATCGGTGCAGAATCACCCCGGCCTGCTTCAAATACCAACCTTTCCGAAATGCCAAGGAATTATCGCGCCAGCTTCAATTAAACGTGGTGTAAGGCAGACAGTGGGAAATGATCTGTGTTTATGGTGGGCGTTATTCTCGGTGTGCACTTCTTCACATTCATGCCGTGTAGGTATTGCATATCCATGGCGGTTCCGTGTTACCGACTTACCACAGCTCCTCATCCCAATCCAGGGACAAGCCCTGGCTTGTATAGGCCTTGTTCATCTGAAGAAGTGGGTTGTTACCGTAACCTAAGGTAGGAATTGATGTTTAGCAATCGTCTCAAAGGAGGGTGGTCAGGCATTTCAGTGGAACATGTAGAATTTGCCGAGAACGTTTCTGGGTTGAGTGCACAAGAATGGCATACCGTGTAAAACATAGTGATGAACATTAGCAAGAAGAAGATCTTCATTCTCGCTGCCATGGCGGTGATAGCCGATCCCAAAACCTTCGATGCCTTTCAAATTAAGCCTTTTGAGCTCGTAATTCCTCAGCATATCGAGAGCTTCTACCCACTGTGGAGATATCCTTTGATCTGGCTCTGGAGGGTCAATCCAGTACGTTGCCAGATCTGGCACCTCGATAATGTACTTCAACGTCAGGTTTCGTAAGCCAGCATGCCGTTCCAAGAATGACTTCACGCTTTCCCCAGAGCTTCGAAATTGTGATAGACTGAGGGTGCGCAGCTTGGGGATTGTGAGTATCAGACTGTCGAATAGCTCCGTAAGGTCGTCATGGAAGTAGAACATGTAATGCTGCTGGTCAAGCATTCTGCGAATGCGGAAATCTAGAGAAAGATTGGATATCTGTCCCAAGGATCGGAGAGCCTTTGGCAAGTCTGCCCAGTATGAGGTGGGCAAGCCAGTCGTCTCGAAGGAGTCCATCACGCCTAGCTCTTCCTTCGTGAAGAGGTGCAAGTCTAGCTACGTAAGATTGCTGAACACCTGCTGGGTAATTGCTAGCTCTGCCGGGTCGAGCTTGAAATCCGACGATAATATTCCTGGCAATATCTCTTTGTCGTCGACGGCAGATTTGAGGTCGGCGAAACAGAATTTGATAGATCCAACAGCATCTCTGTCATCATCACCAAAGTTGCCGTTGTCTAGATGGCTATAATTCTCCATTACCCAACGCCCTTCCGAGGCAGGTTTTGAGATTCCTAACTTTCGATCCGCTATGGTTCGAAAGAGTGCAAGCCATTGTATTTTACGGATGTATACGCGAGTGAGTGAGTATTGCTACAGGTCATTTATTGCGTCAGGTGACATGGAGTTCAAGTTCAAGCCTGTAGATAGAATGACAGCATTTATGTTGGGAAGTGTGTCAAAGGTTCGGCCGAGATGCAGCTCGAGGTCTTCATTAATGGACTCATGTTGACACATGTAGCGACTGTGATCGATGGTAGTACGACATCGCCCACAGGAGTCTGGCTTTCCCAAACTACTTTTCTGGAAGCTCAGTTGCGGAAGTTCTAAGCCATTGCACTCGAAGTCTCTTGGAACTTTTCAGCAAGCTTCAACATATTTGATGTTAATCGTGAGAAAAGTATACGAAACTCACGGCTATTTATATATCTATTCTAGGTTATTAGGTCGTTTGAAAATCGTAGTATCAAACCGTAAGACCTTGATATTACAAGAGAGTGCCGAGTCTCTGGGAATGGCTTTAACTCTGTCAAGATATTCTTGATGAGAAGCGAAGGTAACAGATCGGAACAAGTAAGGAGTCAAAAAGAAGTGAAATTCTCGATTCGACAATCTAGCGGATCGAATGTCGCTTGTTGACCAACACTCTGAGATGAGAGAGAAGTGGTCGACTGAGAGTTTCGGGATCGGAAGGGTTAAGGCATCCATTTCATCTATGTAGCATTACGCCGAGTGAATGATACTTGACAGTCAAATTCAAGAAATAATACCGGTGAATAGAGGGCAAGATATTATGGCTTGTAAGCCAAGAAATCATATGTATGTAGGAATTAAGCTTTAAATCTGAAGGCTGAGGGGAGTCAAGAACGGCTTCAAAGCATTCAAGAAAGTTACGCACCAGGCCACTTTGAGACTAGCCTCAATGTGCACCCAAAGCTTCTACGCGATTGGATTTGCGACTCTGTCGCGTTCCTAATAACAGCTCGAGAGATCCCCTCCCCTCAGCTTCACATCGAAACGTCAATGTGATCGATCAATTGTATTTGTTCACTATTGAACAGATTTGCGACTTCAATTATCTACTCGTGGCCTCTCATTTTCTTCCGCATTACGTTCACTGTGCTCTGAGGCGCAAACACAAACCCCCCCGAGCAGTCTCAACGACCGTACTCTAGCCCAAACAATATGCCTCCTCGTAAGTAGCACGATCAACTTCCTCTACCTTCACGATATCCCTGCAGTGAAAGCTGCAACGACAGCAATTATGGTTAGGATAGCTTCATTCTTTGGCATTGGCTCACCCAAAACTCGCGCAGAAATCACCGACGACGAAGCCTCCGATGTGAGCAGCAATTACGATGCACCAGCTCCTGCTGCGCCAGCTCCGAAGGCGAAACAAGAGAAAGTTAAGCAGGAAAGAAAAAGCAAGTCGAAAACACCCGTTGAAGAAGTAGAGGCTTTGAACGTCGAATCCGACAACAACCAGGACGACGACGACGATGAGGAATTGCCTGAGGACGAGTACGTCGTTGAGAAAATTACAAATCACATAGTCGATGAAGATGTGAGTGTCTGGTTGCGGGGGGAGCCAAGCCCGGGTCCTGACTGGGTCACAGACTGGAGAGATCAAGTACGAGGTGAAATGGGAGGGTTTCGAGAAGAAGTCAGACAGGACCTGGGAGCCAGAGGAAAATCTGTATGAAGCATCACCTCTTGACTAAATTAGGAGTACGTGGCTGACAAGTGCTGTAGTGAGACCGCGGCGGTGATCTTGGGCGAATATCTTGAGTCAGTTGGGGGTAAAGATTTGATATTATCCACTTGGGAAGAAAAGAAGGCGGAAGCTGCATCGGGAAAGAAGGGCAAGAAGCGTGGAAGAGCAAGCACAGGCACGCCTCTAGAAAATGGGGCCAAGAGAGGCCGCAAGTCAAAGGATCACCCTGCCTCAGCTACTCCCCCATCCAGTGTAGCAGCCGCCGACTTTAAACCACCAACTGGAAGCTGGGAGGACGCTGTGGTCGCAATTGATGCATGCGAAGGTACCGAGGGAAGCGTTGTAGTATACTTGACCTGGAAGGGTGGACACAAGACTCAGCATCCATTAGCCCAAGTTTACAAGCGATGCCCACAAAAGGTAAACAAGCCCACAATTTACAAAAATAAGCTCGCTAACTTGGAAACAGATGCTGCACTTCTACGAGAGCCATTTGTGTGTCCCCCTGATGCCACCCGTGAATTTAGCTGACAATGAAACAGGGTCTTTAAGAAAAATGAGGATATGGCCTAGAGAAGCCAAACCCAGGAAGCTGCCCTAAGCTCTTCCATGCCCGAAAGAAATTGATCTGAATGTCCGATGTTTCGAAATTGCAGTCAATGCCTCCTCCGACACTGCCGCCATACATCATCTTGCCGTCTTCTCATACCATATGCCTGCTTGCTTGCGTTTTGCAGTTTCCGACCTTTAGTTCGAGTTGCTCCACCTTTTACAAACAGAACTCTGCTTTGCTTTTCGTTTCTCTTATCTTTGGCTGTGGCGTTGAAAGGATGGCTGTCTCTGGATACGTCGGTGCCGCGGCACCAGGAGTAGATGAGATAGGATGAGTTTATTGCGCATCTGGAGCGTATTCTATGAGAGCAAGAAAAAATGAATGCAATGAACGGAAGGAGATAAAAGCTTACTTCTTCTATCTTGATGGCGATCTTTTAGCTCTCCATTGTGACCAGTTGGCCATAGAGATGTGACCTACTCATACGGCGAGTTAGTTGTCGATCGTCAATCACTTGTGAGTATCTGCTAGGTGCTCATATCCTGACCGGTGAATTGTATACAGGTAAGTAGTCCACCCCTCAATCATATTGATACAAGCAGGCCAATTAACTATCACTATCAGCCTAGTCAAAATGTCTCACTTTTGGATCCACTTAGCATACTTCCCAGCCCACTCTTGGCGGTTCCCATTTCAATCTGGCAACTCCGGATTGCATCTGTCTACAATTTTCCAAGGATGTCGGAGTACCGTAGAAACCTTTCTGAGAATGGACCACAGAGAGCTTCCTCCTCGACTCCCACCTAGAAGCGGAAGTGGAGGCAGTGGACCTCGACTGCCTCCTAGACCTGCACCACCGCTTCCACCTAGGCTGCCCTTGAGGGCAGCCTCCACAAACCCTGATCGAGAGGAGTCATGCAATACGGATCGTTATAGACAGCCTACTGTTGCCGATGATCTTCAGTCAGAGGCTGTCGAGAACATCACAAATGGATTTGGGAGGCTGTGGACTACGCCCGTGGCCATTGTACAGCCTACGCAGCCTCAAGTTCCACACTCTAGCAATTCGGATGACTTCCCGAGTCAGCCATATACACAACAACAGGTCCCATCTGGAAGCAGCGGATATCGATACCCCAATGACTCGCCCAGCAACAATATACCTCCCTATTTTCCTGCAAACACATCTCGTGATGAAAAAGCAAGTGGCATTCAGCAAGCGAAGACCTACCCAAGAAGCGCATATAGCGATCCAGCTCCTCCGCATAGCACAATTCAATTTTCAAGTATGTCAACAGGAAATACAATTCCTATCTCGGACCTCATCACAAGCCGCCCTTATACCTCACGATCCTTTCTCCGCGAATGTCCTGAGCGAGATCCTGTCCAATTCCCCGCCCTTTGGTACTACCCAGTGCAGGCCAAAGCGTTCACAATCTGCTCACTCTGCTACAATACCATCATCCACGGTTTTGAGTCAGGATGCGGCATTTCATTCGGCTCGTTCACAGGCACCAAGCACCAAACGCTATTTTGCATGTTCGGACGCCCACATCCAAAATATTTATACAAGAAAGGCGACTTTCTGGCCCTGAGAACATTCATGGCTTCCAGAACAGGGCTGAAAGTCACAACATGTCATGGTCTCGGAGGGGCCAACGCCAATCTCAGCACGACATGGTACAAACCTAGGAATGGCGAAATCAATGGCATGGTCAGCTGTGAAGCTTGTTACGAGGACTACATCGCGCACACTTCTTTCTCATCACGTTTCGAGAAGAGCGCACCTCAGCCTGCTGGTCAAGTATGGGCTTGTGATATTGCAGTACCTCTTATCCGCCGTACATTGGAAGCATGTTCGGAAGGAGCCCGCAATGACTGGCGGGTATTCGTTGCTGCTACTACACATCGATTAAAAGTTCCAGCTTGTGAGCCATACAAAGAGCGTGCGGCCCAGTCAACGAGATGGTTCCAGCCAAAAGACAGCCTACCTGGATTCATAATTTGCGAGGCTTGCTATTTAGACAGAATAGCTTCCACATGCATCCAAGGTCACTTTACGTCAACTCCACTGAGTAGTGGCCAAATTCAACATCAGAAGAGCCTGACGTGTATGCTTAGCTACTTTCCTATGGCCATCGCCGTCCAGGAAGTTATCTTCTCGGAGAACTTTCAGTTATGGTGTGAAGCGGCCAAGATCTTCATGCATGAGGAATTGTGTGATGGAACGGCTCGAAAAGGCAAATCCTACACTTTGATCGTCAAGGACGGCACCGGCGATGCAGACTTCAATATCTGCCAAAGCTGCTACACTTGCTGCATCGACCTCTTCGGGTTTGGGTCACATTTCAAGCAGTTCGATATGAAGACTCATACTGAAGCTGGTATTGCTTACAGTGACTGGGCCTGCGACTTCTACCCGACTCGCTACGGATTCTCCAAATACATGGACGCGCTCAACGAAGCCGTATGCGTGAGGGAGTTCAGTGTTCTCGGAGACTTCATAGCCCGCTACCAAGGCGTCACACAGCCATGTCCACGGTCAACATTCGTGAAAGGGCGACGCTGGTACGGTACTTCTGACTTCTCTGCGTGCCCAGATTGCTTCGAGGAGACTATTCAAGGCACCGCGCTAGAGTCGATGATCGTGGTCCGCAACCAGTTTAAAGAAACGGAATGTTCTTGCGACATCTACTCACCAAGCATGCGAGGGATATGGAAAAACGCTTGTGATACGTACGACTATGCCGGCTTCGTAGAGCTCGTCCGTCATCGCGCAAGCGTTTACTGGCAGACTGTCCCAGTTATGAAACGTCTTTTATCGCAGCAAAGAATCAGGCTCATGCAGCAGCAGACTTTGAATGGGTCGTCCATGCTTTACCAGCGTCTAGACATGTCGGCTTCGGCTTCGTCGTCTATCAACTATAGTGGTTACTCTCAGCCAAGATACACGTATGGCGCCGCGGATGTTGGTTATGGGTATGCGTCGACGTATGGTATTGAGGCGGCGAGGTTGGGACAACAAGCAAATAATCTGGTTCAAAGTAGTAGGTCTGATACCACACAGGTACCATATTTGGAGGCTCTTTGGGAGGCAGTTGAATAAGTCGAAGTTTCGTACCTAATCTCACCTGCTTCTACACGAATAACAGAGTACTGCTTTGCAATTGCTAGTTGAGCGTCCACAATATCCAGGCTAGCCTGACCCAAACATCAAAAATTGATCATTTTCGATAATTCGCCATGCTTTCCATATGCGGGACGTCATCAGTATCAGCTCGTCACCAGTACACACCTTGTCAGAGGCTCTGCTGTGCCGCCTCACCACTTTAATGCTGACAGCCAAGCCAGCATTCTTTTTCCGACCATCACTCCCTCGGCCGAGGTTCCTGCTGCTATCGAAAATCCGGTTTCTTCTATCCAATCACTTAGTCTCAATTTGGTATAGACTGACTGTGATGCGCAAAGCGGGCAGATAACTCGGAAAAGCAGGGACTTCTGGGACTGGAACGGCCACGGGAACGGACTTGGTTGCCTTTCGTTCGTGCTGCTTGCTGCAATATACCCAGCTGTACCCCAGAAGAAAAAATTTGAATAGGTTGAGTTCAATTACAGTTACAATCTAGCATCTTCAACGGCGTCTTCGACGAATATGGCGAATTACCTGTGGTTGTTGCTCTACACCGTGCTGGCGGAAGTCGCCCGGCGCGTCGTTGTGACCTTGATACTTGCCTACACAGGACCTCTTTCCAAACTTCCAGGACCGACACTGAGCAAACTGACACCTTTACCTTGGCGACTACGTCTCGCATCTGGGGGTCACTATTACGAGATACCGAGGCTGTTTGAGAAATATGGCGATACAGTCCGCGTTGGTAAGATCACGTCAGGCATTGGGCACATGGGATGAAGTTGGCGGAGCGTGGTTGTTGACATTCCAGTGTCTAGGTCCAGAGCTTGTCCTCGTCAAGGGAAAGGATACTGCCCAGCAAATACTCGTCGAAAACGTATTGAAGAAATCACCAGTCTACGATGGTTTTCGACCAGATCGCCATCATGCTGATATCTTCACCGAGAGAGACAAGGATGCCCACAAGCATAGAGTAAGTACTTGACAATTTGCCTGTTTAGCAAATGAACTGACCCAGGTTCCATCCGTAGAGGCGATTGTTATCCAATGGCTTCTCGATCAGCTACCTCAACAATCTAGAACCTGCGATGTTGGAGTGCATAGACGTATTCCAACAATTCCTCGAGAAGAAATGCGAAGAGGCGAATGGTTATGCGGAAGTAGACATGTTTTCCAACCTCGCCAATGCCACAGCAGTAAGTCAATGCCAAGTCACTCTCCTAAACCCAGCCCTTTCCCACTCCACTTCCGAACTTTCGCTGCAAATGTATGATGATTTAATGATGGCGTAGGACGTCCTCACCGCAACAGTCTTCGGAGAGTCCTGGAACCTTACTAAAACCAACAACACCCACCTAAAAGAGATCTTCTCCAGACAGCTCCAGAAGATGCTCGTCCACGCCCAATTTCCATTTCTGAAATATTTACCCTTCGTGCCCAATCCCGTGGATCCAGAAATCGAACAACGGCTTAGCGGTATCCTATCTAAGAGGCGTAGCTTGGGTACGAAGAATACCAAGAAGGATCTTCTGCAGATGTTGATTGATACTAAGGAGAAGTATCCAAGCGAGTAGTAAGTGGTTTCAAACCCACCCCCTCCATGTCTCTTCCACTCTTGGCGAATCGTCCTGGCCAGTTCTGTTATTTTGAACTTTCAACCGTAAAGATACTAAGTATTCGTACTCTCACAGCTTGGAAGGTCACATCAAGGCCGACATGACGCTGTTCATGGTCGCTGGAACCGACACGTCAAGCGTGACCCTCACATTCTGCCTGCTCCTGCTGCTCAACAATCCTGGCAAGCTTAAGAAACTCGCTGTGGAGTTAGACGAAGCCTTCCCATCTCGAGACGACCCAATCACATTCGAGAAAACCAACAATCTACCGTATCTGAACGCGGCTCTGAATGAGAGTATGCGAGTCATGCCCGTAGCGGTCGGTACGTTATGTCCACATTTTCCTTCTCAACATCGCTCTCTCTATCTACTAATCGGCCCCACAGCATTCGGTCGCCTCGTAACAGAGCCAGTCGTAGTAAACGGCTATGAAATCCCCCCAGGAGTAATTCAAAACCATATCTCCTCCCCTTACCAAAGCAAACCACAATATTGACTTCCACTAGACACAAATATCAATCAGCCTCGCCGAACTCGGCAAAGATCCCGCAGACTGGCCAGACCCAGAACAATACATCCCAGAGCGCTGGCTTGGACCGTACAAAGGACATGAAGTGGACCGCAAAGCTACATTGCCGTTCTCTGCTGGGCCGAGGAATTGTATTGGGATGCAGTATGGATCCCCGTTCACTCACCCCTACGAATGTACTTTTGAACCTTGAGGGAAGTGCTGACATGCTTACAGATTTGCTCTGAGGGAATTGAGATTGCTGTTGGCGATGGTCGTACGGAAATTTGAGCTGACTCTGGTGCCGAATCAATCGCATGAGTTGAGGCTTTTCTTGGTCCCAGTATTCGTGTCGAAGCAGTATCTTGTTGGGCTGAAACCCCGCGATTAAGGTGTTTCATAGTGGACTATGAAGAAGTGCTCTTGATCATTGATACGATGGCTGTTTTGATTGTGTCCGCAGACAGGCGATAGGCCGTCGACTTACTTTATTTCAAGATCCATTCGCGAAAGTGCTCAATAGTTTTGTTGACTTCTACGTACCCCTCTATCTATGCATGGTCAGCTAGATGTCCAGTCTCAATCTTCTCACCACAGAATGTCTCTTTCTCCAACTATATAACTCAGTCCGTCGTCGTACTCCGGAGCTTGTAAGAACCTTATCTGCCCCTTCCGCTTGTACAAATCAAAACATGTTTTAAGCGAAGTCACCCTCCTCTCCTCGGGCGGAAGCCCATGACCCTCATACCGACCTTTCCCTCCTTCCCGGACAGTACCCTCATTATAATGCCCTGCCTCAATATCAACCACCACTCTCGCAACCTTACACACAAACACAGCATCCCAGATACCCTGTCGTCTTGGCATACCCTCCAACAAGTCCAACGCCCTCCTCCTAATCCCGCCCTCTCGACACTTCAGGGCCACAAAATACAAACTCCGAATCAGTATGCTACTTGTAATGAATGTTGGCATCACACTTCTCAATGATGGACCACCCAAGTGTAGATCCTCTGCTAGCCGCAACGCGCGGTCGAAATCGGGTATGTAGGCATCATATGCGGTCTCTGGACCAAAGCAGCAGGAGAGCGAGATCGAGGCGCAGAGAGAGCGAAGAGACAACGCAATGATGGAGAGGTTGGCGTCAGGATTGTGTGATTGACGAGTACTGTGTACAAGGGCTTGGAATGTAGAAAGCCATTGCCGGAGGAGGTTTTGGAACATCTCCGCGCGTTCTTGTTGCTCGATGGTAAAAATCATACCCGTGACCGTATTTGTATCTGGCGTGTTCGTCCCGTGATGTCCAGCGAGGTATGCCCATCGCTGCTTGTTGCACGACATGACGAACCATCCTACTTCGCGAAGGAGTAGATCGAGATATTTTCTGGAGGATGTGAGACTCTCGAAGGTGTCGGTTGGCATGTAGTAGAACACTCCTATGACAGCTGCCTCGACGTCAGGTTGTGGGCTGAGCATGCTAGCATCATATAGACCCGTGACATCGCTTTCGAGCCGAGAGAGAACAGAAAGCATTTCATCTTCGAGGAAGCCAGGCAGGGCTTGTCGTTCGTTGAACGAGATGCAGTGAGGTTGTTTGCTGCAGAATTCATCGAGCATGGAGATTCCGCTTTGGATGTGCGCTACGGCTGTCGAGGTCGAGCCATGAATACATTCGAAACAGATAGAGAGGAAGCAGGAGATAAGCAAGACACGAGTATCAAGTTGAGTTTCCCAGGCGGCTGCAATTGAAGTGCGTGCCAGGTGGAGAGCTTTGCCGTACTGCTGAAGAGCGAAACGATAGTGTGTGCTCTGGGGAAGTCTGCTGTCTGCTTCGTGTGGGTGCGGATCACCGCTTAGAGCTTTGTGCAGGGCGCCGAGAGTTATAACACTGTGTTTGATGGGAAGTGCTGGTTCAGTGGCCTGGAGCACGATACGGTTCCAGAGAGTGGTATCCAAGTATTCAGCTAGTGTCGAAGCGGTTGTCTGCCGGAAGATGTCGAAATAGCGATATTCTTGGTCGGAGAGATTGCAAGCCGGTTGCACTTCTTGTGCTAATTTGAGGGGTATGATGGATGTCTCTTGACTTTCTGGAAGAATAGGAAAGAACGTCACTTTGCCGTCTCTGCCTTTTGGTTGCTTGATCACGTAGCCATCGCATTTGATGTGCAACTCCTTGCAACGATAACAAAACGGCTTGGTCTCATCACATTTGACTCGACGAATCCTAATGAGTTAACACGGTATTGCGAGAGTGATTGGATACATTGGAAGCCATACTTGCAAGTCTTGCGTCCATTTCGGGACTTCTTCACTGTTGGTGTAGATACTGGTGGTGCCATTGGAGGAGGTCCCGGGAGTGCGTCTGTGAAATGCTTGTTTCGATATATGCTTTGATTGTGGAACGTTGGTAGCTAGAAAGCGGCCTGTCGCGTTCACATCGATCCATGACCACCAGAAGCGAAATGGAACAGGGTGCTTTGTGTCACATATATGCGGTGGAAGGCTTTCCCAGAGCCTCATAAACGGGCTTTCGGCGGAGCCTTTGCCCACAGTTTCCATGTCCGGAGGAGGCACAGCGGAATCTGACAGCGTTTGACAGCTGTCTTCTAACTCATATTGGGGCATTTGCGAGCTCCTCAAGGGTCCTGAAAAGTCTAGCCACTATCAAAGTCATAAATTCGAAAGCAGTTGAAGATCTTGGATCCTTGCCGAGTAGTGGGGTCCAGGAATATGCTCAGGGGTAACGAAAGATCGGGGCTTGTTTGGATTGTGATTGGTGGGAAACCCGATTGGCTGACAAGCGGTTGGGGGAGAGTACGCTCAAGTCTTGAAACGATTGTGAGGCTGAAGATGGCGAGTCGGTAACCCGATTTCGCGACCGACATCTTACAGATTTTGAACGGTTGGAAGCCTTGGAGGATCGGAAGATGTTGACAATGGTGCCTGCCAAGCATTTGTGGTGCTTCGTGAAGTCCAGTCCTGACGGATACTCTCAATCCCCCAATGTTCTGTCTCCTTTCCTTCCGTGCTTGATCCTTTATGATCTCTATTTGAGAGTGAGAAGCTCCTGATCGGATGCGATCTAAGGTTGGTAGTTGTATGGGTAGAAATATGTAATTGGAAACTGCAGATTAGCTGCACTGTCATGTAAGTCCCTCCTGTCTTCGTCTCTTTCTAGCTTGGAATTTCTTCCTCTCGATATCCTAGGTTGTCTCGAACCGCAACCGGTCCACGTACTCGAAGGACCTCTACAATACTTACATGTCTTCTTCTGTTTCTTCATTTTCTAGTTCTCACCCACAGATGGAAGAGCTGATGGCAAACAGTAGAAGCTGTACTCTTACCCCAAGACCATGACTGATAAATCTTCCTACGACTAAGCGTTCACCCAATTGATGGAACTGAGTTGAATATGCAATAACAAACAATATAAAGACCAGATCTTCCTGCCCCTCCAGCGACTCTCTTCGCTAAACAAAAGTTCGTATATGGAAAGAGCGAAGGCGGTCCCACTTCTCTCTTGACTTGCCTTCTCAATACACGCTCTCCGCATAAAGTGAGCTTCAGAATGCACTTCATAATATCAAGGCATATCGAGCACTAATCGAAGTACAGGAATACAGAACGCTTTCCAAATTTTTGCATTGACTCGATTGTTGCCTGGTTGACAGCGAAAAGAGCATTGGCATACGAAAAGGAATTGTCAGAGAAAACATATTCCAGAATTACTGGTGCTTCCACATGCTAGATGCACGTCTGACGATGGAAGGGAGGCACGTAATACTTCTCTTGAGCTATTGCGCGAGTTAGAGAATCGACCTGTGCAATTTCATCTTCTCAAAAAGGATCGGTACTCATGGTCAATCTTACTTACTCGTATCAATGACTGACTGTATGGTGACAATGGGTACTGGTGAGCAAAAGTGAATCGAAGGAGGCGAGTAGGTTCATTCCCATCCAGTTCAATTGTCTCGAACTCTGATTCTGCTACAGTAAGTAGATAGGAACAAAGGAAACCACCATCCTTGTCTTCCTCGGTATGGACAATCCGACAATCCGACGTTCCAGCATTCAAGTCGTTCCTCCCGTCGAGTTCGGGTACACTCCACACCCGTAGGCCATCAAGCCTCTCTGCCTGTCCAATCCATCAGTCATAGACGAGCCTCTTTTTTCGTCCTTCCATCCACCCAAACATCCAGCCTGTCCATGCTTATGCCCATCATCCCATTCATCCGCCTGTCTAATCGCATTGTCAAGTCCATCCATGCCCTATTGATCCAGCCAGCTGTCTCTCAAAACAAACATACTTCTCACGCTCACGATGTTGGCATACCATCGTATCGTGCGTCCGTTGATGAAAATCACATTTCACCAGATGATACAAATCCCGACCTGAACGCCTTGCTTTCTCGCAGTATTTGATGTGTTATAATTGGTGACCATGGTAGCCCGAAGCTCGAATCCACCTAGATTGGCACCCAGATTTGTTGTCAAAGAAAGCTTTTGTGTGCATCGTATCCACCCAGATATCTTATGAAAGAGGCTTGGAAAATATTGGGTTCATTTCCTCGAGCCCAATATGGATAGGTCTGTGAGAAATTATGATGCGGCGGCCTTCTGAGCCTTTTCTTGTGCTCGGGCGCTACGCGCTGAGCGGACTAGCGGCGAGAGCTGGATTAGATCGGCGCACTGCTTCATGAAGTCGTGCTAGGTGCTTGTCAGCTTGGGTTCACGGGGCAGATATAGAGATTCTTACTCGTAAAAGATCATGAGCACTTGCTCGCTTCTCTGGGTCCACCTTCAACGCAAAGTACAGGAAGTCCTTGAAAACTGGGCTCAAAGCATGCTCGTCTTTGATTGCGGGCGTGCCATTTGTTGCGATGAGATAAAGTGCTCGGAGTGGCGACTCGGTGAGATATGGGGGTTCGCCCTCGATCATCTCGATAGCCATGATGCCAAGAGACCATATATCGACTTTGCGCCCATATTCTTTTCGTGTCACAACCTCGGGAGCCATCCAGTAGGGCGTTCCAACCATGGTTGTTCGCTTATTATGAGCTTCATTGATCTGAGCACAGAAACCGAAGTCGGCTAGATAAAATTAGCAAATACTTCTGAACGCTGTAAAGGCATAACTCACTCAGCTTAATGTTTCCATCCATCGAGAGCAGAATATTGTCCGACTTGATATCACGATGGATGACGCCCTTGGAATGCAGGTGTTGGAGCCCCTTGAGCGTCTCTCGGCAAACAGCCGCGATTTGACCTTCGGACATGATGTTGAATGTGACAACATCTGTCAAGCTTCCACCTTCCATGAACTCCATGATCACCCACAATTCGCCAGATACCAGATAGCTGTCAATAAAATTGACAATGTTCGGGTGTGAGCTTTCCTTCATAACGATGATTTCGTTGATGATCAAGTCTTTCTTTGGCTGTTGCTCCAGATTCATTTGTTTAATGGCAACCAGTCGGTTGGTCCCTCTCTCATAGCCAGTGAACACTCCACCTGATGCTCCTTGCCCGATCTTCGTGAGGTCTTTGTAAATTTCCCTTGGATCACCTTCTGTACAGATCTGCTTTAAACGTGCAACAATGTCGAAACCAGTACTTTGACGTGCACGGTGTCGTGGTCGAGGACCCGGAGCAGCTCTGACTTGCTGACTGGGATGGGGTACACCGTTGAGATTTGGTGCTTGTTGAAATTGCCCCTGAGAGTTCGGAGGAGTGGGCTGCTGTTGACGCTTACTTGGAGCACGAGAAAGCGGGCCTTGCTGTTGCTGTGCTTGGTGCATGGCGGCCTCTTGCTGTTGCACCAACTGCTGGGTGTAGAGCGCTTGAGGGGAAGCGACTTGAAGTGGTGTGGCGTACGGAGAGTTTCCATTCGCTCGTGAATTGGATCTAGAACGATGCTCTTCTGGAAGCATTGGCGCTGAATCGGGAGGGACATATGTCAGTGCTGGTAAATCTTCGCTTTGTCGAGGAATTCCAATACCAGAATCCTTCCCGAGCATTGGAGGCGGTGGAGCTGCCCTCGTTGGAAATGCAACAGGTGGCCGGGGAGCTGGCCGAGTGGGAACCATTCCATTGACATCCTTTGGTTGAGATGTGGGAGCTTGTCCTGGTCGTGGCACCGGAGGGGGGGATCTTGGATTTTCGAAGCTTGTCTCATGATTTGATGGGAACCGCGGACTTGCTGGCGGACTGGTCATCGATCCATAGTTGGGAGTGTTCAGCAAGGCTGGGGAAAGAGGTGCTGGTGTCGAAGTTCCAACCCGTAGTTCTGGCACTCTTGCATTCTCAAATTTGTCCCATACCTCATCTCCGCCTTTATCTGCATTCTCCTTATAGAACCCAACAATTTCCATAACCACCTCGGGATTCTGCTCTTGCTCCTTCTTCGTAATGCCGCTATCGTTGATCATGCGTTGCCATTCCTTTGGAAGGCCCTAAAAAAGCAATCAGCAACGCCATCTTGACTGGTTAGCAAAACCGACCGTAAATTGTCCCGTTTGATTATCATATCCAACATGAGTGACGTGTACTGGATTTTCCGGGGCCGATATCTTGACGCCTCGAGGGGATCCAACTCCGATGCTGCTCATGAAGCCCGAAAAAGCAGATTTCTTCCTTATCATGCCCACCTTGGGCTCCTTGCTCTCGTCTGAGTATCTCTTGGGGCTGATCAATTGGTTCTCGCTCACGCGAGGGGGTGTCTTCTCGTTCATCCTGTCTCCTGCTGAAAAGCTTGCAGACTGCCGCAGAGGCGGGCTCATCATCCGGGAGTCTGACACTGTATGAGTGAGGGGTGGCGGGGGGGGACGGCGCAGAGAGTTCTGGTAGCCCGACGCCTTCGTGGAGTCGATATGATTGAGAATGCCAGAACCATCAAACGGAGCCCCAATCAGTTCTGACGACGATTTCTCGCTCAGTGGACGCGTTCCTGTTGATTGCCCTTGTCCCCCACCTTGCGCGCCGAATTCTGAGCTAGCCAGGACTGGAGAGGGCCCGATTCGATCGAGTGAGGAGTTCGAGGAGTTCGACGTGTAGGCGATGGGGTTTGGTGATGTAGTCTTGCGGGAGTGTCCGTATGCAGGCTGTGATCTGGGGTGAGGGGCTGAGGGAGCTCTCTGGAGGCTGCTCGACGAGCGTTGACTTCTGATGGATTGAGCTTCAGCTGCTGGCGGGGGCTTCTTGGTGAGTCTTCGAGGGGCAGGCTTTGCTATCGACTCCATGATCCGGACCGTAAAGAGATATCGCGCCTCACAGACGTCTGTAGGTGTTTGAGGGTGGAGGGTGCGGTTGTAAGCGCCCAATCAGACCACGGAGCTAGGTGGGAGCCAGCGGGTAGTTGTTTCTGTGTAAATAGAGTAACGGCAGAACGCTTGAGGGGGGGTACAGGGTATGTTATGGTTTGTGTAAGGTGGCCGTGTACGATGCAGTGCAGTGCAATTTGTGGTGTAATGAAGCGATGGGGGCTGTCGGTGTTGGGATCGCCAGAAGTACAGCGGGTAGGGTATGTATGTACTCGAGGTGGAGCGTAGGTGTGGGTGGAGGTCCGTAGAATTGATATACCGTGGTTGAGAAAGAGAAAAATTGGCAATGGCAGAAGATGGGTCTTTGGCTGTCTGGACAGGCAAAACGGAGCAAGCGAAGCAAAGGTCCGAGGTAGTTGTTATCAGTTGGTAGGTCGAGAAGTCGAGGTAGCTGGATGCTGGTCGCAGCAGGTTCGGCAGGTTCTGAGCTTCAAAATTGGGGTGGTGAGGATGGCAGAATGGCAGCAAGAGCGAGAGGTCGTGGTAATTCAGTCAGGTCAAGTCAAGTCTCGGAGTATTACGCTGTACAGCACAGCTCAGCACACACGCATGTCTGGCAGACTGACAGACTGACAGACAGACTGACAGACAGTTGACAAGTCTCTGCTGCTGGGTAGAAGAGTGATTCCGATGTTTTGGTCCAGATCATTGGCCAAACGGACAGGGCAGTGCAGATGTTGATAGATGTATTTCCATTGGCTGTGAGCAACTCGAAGACCACTTTTTCATGGAGGGGATGCCGAGAAAGCCAACGGAAGAAGCATCAGAGGCAAGACAAGGCAAGGCAAGGAAGCGAACGCCAGCAGGAGAGGGCAGGGCAGCAAGGATATCACAAGGCAAGTTCCAGCTTGCGGTTGAAGTTCCAACAACAGGCAAGATCAACACACGAATAGAACTTCCGAAAATCGAAGCAAGTGAAGCACGATCCATGCTCCATGTCCTATAATAAAAGAGCTCCAAGCTTGCTAGCTTCTATTATTATCATCATTGCGCTTCGAGCTTTCCAAGTTCCAACCTCGCAAACAAAATACCTTGATATAAATAGTTTTACAACTTCTCTTCTACCGGTACTTCTCCTGTCGCCCCGGTTGAAGCTTTTCCATTTCATGTCCATTCCATGTCTCCCGAATGCCCACTACGTAATTTTTTTGGTTTGACTTTCCCTTGCTGCAGCAAAACTAATCTGATCTGCCCCGCCTGCAGTCTGTCTAGGTGGCCCAAGAGACAGCGAGAAACTGCTCCAGATGTGACAACATGACGTCCTGAACCCCTCGACAATCACAGGCGCCTTCGCTATCTGACGTTGATGGTCGTCTCAGCATCTGCACCCATACAATTGATGTAGTAGGTACAGGTCTTTGCAGCACAACACAGGACCTGGCCTGGCCCCAGTATCACCCGCTCAAATACGTTTGACGGTGTCCTTATTGACATTCCGTGGCCCATTGCTATATGGAGTTCCAGAATACGCAGGGCTCCTTTCCCCTCTCCGTCTTCTATTTTGGCCAGACCGACTGAGAGTGCAACAGACGGAACACGGAGCGAGCAAACGAAAAGATATTCTACGACCCTCATGATGCGCAGACGAACATTTCGGTTTGTTGGCAAATCTCACCTCCATGCAGTCGGCGACCCATTCTCCAATGGGAATCGAACCAGTGCCCTTACCGAGTCTGCCTCGAGATGCATTTCCTGCACAGGAACATCGATCAAGCTGTGCTACCCACTCCATCCCTTGAAAGCTTCTGCCGAGTGCATTCAATGCTTGATTCCATTTTTGATCTGGAAGTTCTGGTTCCTGGGATCCACTGCAGTTTCCAATTTATCCTGCGCCACTATGCCCTCAAATTCCAGATTCAGTGTACGTTCTTTGGTGACAGGTTTCTTACTTTTCTCCTTCACTCAATACGAACCCCGAGCTCCTGTTCGGATCCTTTCCATAAGGCTCTGCGCTGTGTTGAGCACAACATGAGGCAGCTAATCTAGTGGCTCTAACATACAAGTACCTACATCCGTCTGCACCTACATAGACGACATGGCACTCGGATTTCGAAAACTTACGCAGTGACACGATGTCTATGGCTCCGTGCCTTCCGTTCAAGCATTGAATCCCCGAAAAAGTCGGGAGAATTGCCGCAACTCATCAGATGAAGCCCTAGCTTTGATTGACACGTTGCTTGGGAATCCACTCAACCCTGTGTTTCTGTTTCCGACAACAAACGGGGTCTTTTGTACTCTCCATGTACCGACCCAAGATTTCAAGGACTACGCCCTTTTGCGTGCATCAATTTCTGTGAGGGCCAATGAAAATGACATCTCGCAACATCTCAAGCCAGAATCAACAAGGATTTTCAGAAGTCAATCGAAGACATAGATCGCAAGTCTTTTTGCCACCAAGACTTGAGGCTTTCATAGCCTCAACTCAACCCGAACCTCTTCGGCTTTGACACCCGAAAACTTGTCCAATTGTCACGGCTTCTAAACAGAGACCAGACGGACGAGGAGAAAAGATCAGGATTCTGCTACAATCGGGCCAGATTTCGTATCACGTTAGGAGGCAAGCCGTGCTAAACGTGATCACGGATGAGGTCCTCAAGCTGTCGACTTCTCGTCCCTTCCTCCGTTTGAACACAATCACCTCCAGGATTCCAGGAGATACGTCGGTGTAGCAGACCCGTTCTTGTCCATATCGGAACATTGGGCTGCAATGCATAGATATTGATCCTATATAAGCTTCCCGAGTTGACTTCCGTCCATAGACGAAGATATCCTACATTTGGCTTTTGATATCATAACGCCTAGAACCTTGGTCGGGATACGATTAGTAAAGGTAGCAGTCTACTGTCCCAATTCACTAAGAAGCTCTCCAGCTTTTGTAATGTCCCCTCCACGCCCTCTCCAGGGACTTCCTAGAACAGCGAAAGTCTCCATCCATGTGCTGCTGCCCGAGCTTCTACAATGTTACCCCAAACTTTCCGGGGAAGGCAGGCATCGAGATCGTTCAGCAAGAACCATTACAGGCCAATTCAGAGACTTTAAAAATTGCCAAAAGAATTCCTCAACCTATTGATTCAAACCGACCCAAGTCAAAAGAGAATGGAGCTCCTATCACATGACCAAATTTCCTAATCAATCCCGTCAACGTGCCCCACTCTGTTTGTGGCTTGAGCCGATGGAATGTGGCACCTTGAAGGGACCATTCCGCCCATAATTGAGTTGTGCTGGCGGGCAAACGTTCTCTGATGAAAGCAATAAGGCAGGTTGACATTGTGTCAACATAAACAATAACAGCATTCATCTTTGTCCTTCCCCCTTCATTTCATTCCCTCGGTGTCACTTTCATTGGCCTTAGGATCCAGACCTGCATGCTGGTCCATTCGCTTATTTTCAACTCCACTTCGAGCACCAGAGAGCTTCCACCAGTCTGTCCAGAAGCTGCTCGATTCATCTCTCTCCTGTCACCACCACTCCTCTCCCTCCAAACATATCCCAACGGCGTCTCGCATGAGCCCTGCATTTCCCCCGCAAGTGCAATCGTCCACCTAGAATCTGCCTTTGTCTTGCCCTTAATGCAACTCTCTAGAAACTAGGACAAGTCCAATAGCGAATTCGACATTCGTGGCCTTTAAACGTCACTGTTATTAACGGGGTAATTGGGTTTCGCAATTCACCCATTCATCCCCTGTTTTTCTGGTAAGTCAATTCCTATCTTGCTTCTGCATGCAGTGTCCCAGGTTTTACAGTCTTGCTAACCTATCAATTGCGCAGATATCCCCAGTTCAAGAGTAGAACTCGAAAGCAACCTATACACTCGCTCCGAATCGCATTGGGCAATCTAAACAATCCAATATGTCTGCAGAGAATAGTATCAATGGCAGTGGCGCACAGCTGTCTGCTGCACAAAGACTCCAACAAAAGCACAAAGTCAGCATTGACGAGGTCACTGATGAGTCCGATTTGAAGCATCCCCCAGCGCCTTTGTCAGAAACCCACGTCCTTGAGGATCTGGACGAGCCAGCGCCCGCAAGTGAATGGCCTGCTACGATGTCTGCCAAGGCAGCTGGGAAGCGTAAAGCAGATGCGCCCTCAGTAAAAGAGAGTGCGCCAGTCTTGGACCCACATTCTACTACAGCTTTCCCTGGTTTAGGAGGTGCTCCAAAGCCAGCACAAACACCAGTTCTCGCTGGAATATGGGGTGGAAAGCCTGCCAATGGGACCAATAACGGAACACCAACCAATGGCTCTGCGACCCCAACATCCGGTGCGAATACTCCCAGAGGTTCAACACAAACGCCGGCAGTTCAGATCCAGGCTCCCCGGCTTGTTTTACAAAAGAATGAGGTTTTGCCACGGAACCAGCTCAAGAAGCCAATGCCAGACATCATCAAGGATATCAATAAGAAGTTGCGAACGAATTTGACCATGCGGACTGGAGAGAATGGCGTACTGGAGTTCAGAGAGACAAGTAACCAGAAGGAGGCACTTAAGCAACAAGCAGTTAGAGATTTGGGCGCTCAGATTGGTGCTAAGGTCAGTCAAAGGAAATCATATTCATGGGCCGCGCTAATGATTTGCAGTCATCTTCCAAAGTTTCCATTCCGAAGTCTGCCAGAGCCCATATCATTGGAAAGCAGGGATCGACCATTAAGGGTCTACAAGAAACCACCGGAGCTCGAATCCAAATGCCCAAGATGGAAGACATGCCACAAGGAGGTGATGAAGACGATGACATGATTGATATCGTTGTAGAGGGAAATCCAATTGCTATCCAGATGGCGAGAAAAGAGATTGCTAAGATCGCAAACGAGAGAACTCCTGCGATCAACACCAGACTTCGAACCATTCCAGCCGAATTTTATCCTTTTCTTGCCGGGCCAGCAAGCTCTCTTGAAAGTTCCCATGGTGTACAAGTCCAAGTACCCCAGCACCACACATGGACCTCTCAGCCACCTCCCCGGAAAGCTGGTCCAGGTCAGGCCGAGTTTCTTCCAGCCTTTGGTGACAACCACATCACACTTGGAGGTGATCGCGCTGCTGTCCAAGCTGCACGTGCGGAGATTGAGAGATTGACCCAAGAGTTGAGACAGCGACTGGCTGTTGAGCAATATGCCGGTATTGATCGGGGCCAACATCAATACGTGATCGGTCAACAAGGCAAAACTCCGGACGAATTCTTTGGCGAAACTCAATGTGCTATCATTCTTCCAACCGACGACGGCGAAGACATCATCACTTTCATCGGTCCAGCTGATAAGCTCCAAGCTGCAAAGGAATATGCCACTGATTTAGCATCGAGTATCAATTCTTCTTCATTGGACGTGTCGAGACAATTCCGAAATGCTCCTGGAGGCGCTCGTGTACATGCTCGCAATGTTACACAGTACCTTCGTGATCGCAAGGAAATCGAGAGACTTGAGGCTGCCCACAAGGCTAGCATCGTTACTCCCATTTTGGAAGACGGTGCAGGCGCCTGGGAACTCTATTTCAGAGACAGCGCTAGTGGCATCCGTGCTAAGGACGAGATCAACCAGATCCTTGGAGCTCACCCACCTTCTCGAATGGCAACTGTGCCCATTGATCCATTCTTCCACCGCCATATCCAGAGAGATATTACTCCGCGTGTCAAGAAGGACTATGGTGTTCACGTCGTTATTCCGGATGCTTCCGAACAAGGTGCTCCGGTTCTACTTGTATTTGAGGGTGACTCTGGACTGAACCCTGAGTACCAGGTTCCTCGCGACAGCCCATCTGCCGAAGAGATCAAGGCATTCAAGCAAGGTCTAGAGGACGCTCGGAGACACATTTTGGATATCATCAGCAAGCAAGCGGCAATTATCTCGACGTCGATCGATGTACCAAAGATGTAAGTATTGTTCAGTTTGAGACCTGTCCCACTAGCTGACAAAATTAGCTTCCACGATAAGTTGCGCAGATTCATCCAGAAGGAGCAGCAAGACCGCCAAGCAGATCAAATTCCTGTCCGAGTCACTAATGCAGGTACTATCGTGACACTCAAGGGTCCAGCCCCCGCGGTTGAGGCGTTGGCTGAGAAGGTCAATGCGTTTGTGGCCCAAGCCATTGAGGATGAGAAGGAGCGTGGCTTCACGACAACCTTTGACTTTCCACAAAAGCATGCCAATCAACTTATTGGAAAGGGTGGTGCCAACATCCGGGACTTGCGCGATAAGTTCGATGTTGAGATCAACGTTAACGACGGTGTTGTTGAGCTTAAGGGCCCACAAGCTAAGGCCGCAGCTGCCAAAGCACACATCACAGCTCTCGGCAGACAATGGGCTGACGAGGCAACATACACCCTCAAGATCGACCCCAAATTCCATCGTGAGTTGATTGGCGCTGGTGGTGCACAGATCAACAAGCTTCAGACGCGATACAAGGTGCAAATCCATTTCCCACGATCTGCCAAGCCTGCGAAGGATGATCAATCAAATGCCGATGCTGCGAGCGATGCTGGCCGAAAGCCTCCTAGACGCGAGCAAGAGCCTGATGAGGTCACCGTCAAGGGTCCTAAGAAGGGAGCTGATGAGGCTAGAGACGAGATCTTGAACCTCTACCAATACCTTAAGGACAACTCACACACAGCCGCTATCTCTGTTCAAGCTGGTCAGATTCCTTCTTTGATTGGTCAACGTGGCAGTGGTATGGATGAGATTAGACAGACCACTGGCGCCAGAATTGAGATTCCAAATGCCAGAGATATCAAGGACCCAAGCACACGAGTCGAAATCGTTATCAAGGGCACATCGTCCCAAGTGGCACAGGCGCGAAAGTTGATCGACGCTAAGAGAGACGTTTTCGATACCACCGTCACCAAGACGTTGGAGGTAGAGAAGAAACACCACAGAGCTCTTATCGGTGCTGGAGGTCAGTGATCTTAAACAACATTGTACTTACTGTTACTAACATCTGTAGGTTCTGCTCTTCGTGATATCGTCGTCAATGCCGGAGGATCTGATGACCGCCGAGAGCTTGCAAGAACCGTTCAATTCCCCAAGGCCGAGTCTGATGGCAACCTCATCAAGGTCGAAGGTAAGGCAGATGTTGTTGACAAGATCATTGCCGCCATGCAAAAGATCGTTGCCGAGCGTGAGAACCAGTCCACTGAGTCTTTCGATGTACCAACTGAGAAGCATCGCTCGCTTATCGGTCGCGGAGGAGAAACAAAGAAGGACCTTGAGTCGAAATTCAAGGTGTCGATCGACATCCCGAGACAGGGAAGCGAGTCAAGCGCAATCAAAGTCACTGGTCTGCCATCAGATGTCGAAGCAGCTAAGAACCACATCTTAAACCTGGTGAAGGATCAAGAAGGCGAAACCGTCCAAGTACCAAGAAAGGTCCACCACACAATTGCGGATAACGGACAATTCTTTAGAAGACTTCGCAATGACCACAAAGTCACTGTCGATCACGCAGGCCACAAGATCCCACCAAAGCCAGAGGCACCAACTAACATTCGTGGCAATGGAACAAACCTCCCTCTTCAAACAGATGAGCCTTCCGAGGATGCCCACATCTGGAACATCATCAACGCCTCAGAATCAAGTATCGATGGCGAGATCCCTTGGATCCTTCGTGGTCCTCCCGACAACGTCACCAAGGCTAAGGCAACTCTCGCCGCCGCCATCGAGTCCGCATTGAAGAACACCACCGCGGGCTACCTCATCCTCCCCGATCCAAGCACCTACCGCTATGTCATTGGTCAAGGCGGAAGCAAAGTCAACCAGATCCGCAAGGCCACCGGCTGCAAGATCACTGTTCCTCGTGATCAAGCTGGCGGCGAAGCCATTGAGATTCTAGGTAGTGCAGAGGGCGTCGAGAAAGCCAAGGACCTCGTCCTCAAGGCTGTTCAAGAAGGTCTCAGCAACAACTCGGTTGGTGGCGGTCGATCGAACGGTAATGGCAACAGCAACGGTGCTAGTCACGGTTATTCCGCGAACGGAAACGGCAACTGGGACTAAGTAAACTCCAGACCAGCATCTGGGTAGCATATGAGGGTGGAAGTAGATATTGTGGTATTGGATGGATGGAAGAATTGGTGGACCTGCAAAAAGTTTCTCCGGAGCTCTTGGGCCGTCTTCTCTTTTGTGCGGTCATTCGATCTTCTGTTGGGCGTGGAATTCCTCCTTTTTCTGACTTGCATATTTGCGTTGCGATGCGATTGCGTGGATTTGTATTACAATCAATTAAAAGAAACTTTGCTCTTGCTTTGCTTTCATTGGGGAAGTCACTGATGGTGAGTGGTGCGTGGTGAATAGTTGGTAGTGGATATGCAGATAGGGAAAGATGAAACAATCGTAGCCTTGGGTGCCCTCTTTCCCTCTCTTTGTATTATGCGGCTATCAGTGATGGTATTTGTGAGTTACTTCCAATTTTAATGCGTCCTTGACATCTGGTATATCTACACGCTGACTCACACTGTAAGTATGAGCACTTTGCCTGAACGTGGGATTCTGAGTAGTCCTCACAGCGGGGTGGAAAGTGGGCACTTCAGCGCAACCATAAACTATTCCTCGGCAATATCCAATTGGATCTTGGATCTGGATTCTGATCTGCTTGCCTGTTTTGAAGGTGTCTTGCCAACGAGAGTAGCGAGAGAAAAGGGCCTCAGTTGTTTCTGAATCCGCTCCCATACATTCTGTCTGCTAATTACAGGGTCTTGTATAGAGCCCTGCAGGTGCTCATTGACGACTCGGAAGACCGAAGTTGGGCTGATCACGGTAAGCCGATATAAGTCTAAGTTCATGTATGTATACCACTCTGTCTGACATACACCTGCAGTAGCCTGGCCTCCCAACGCCCGCAGCCTCCTCACCTACCCATGGTCCTCCACGTCCACGTTATCTCCAACATCAACTCCGTGATTCGATCCTATGACTTTCAGGCTTGATCAATTGATTGATAGATTTATCCGTCAAGTGAACCTAACCGTACGAGCCGCTTGGCCTAAGTAGCTTCTCAGCTTGCTTAAAAGTAGCTCAATCAATAGAGGCATTGATCGCTGACATCTGCCTTAAAGGACTTCGGACAGGATTTCTGAAGTAGACGCGAGTGAAGCGATACTACGAATCAGAGTTTTCGTAAGCGTTCTGTCTGACGCGAACCCTCTATTACTTGAACGCACATTATCCTTGCCCGCTGTGCCACGAAGTCACCATAAGGCGCTAGATTGGGCTTATTCCGATTCATATAATGAGGGCTCGAAGCCCGTTCCGTCCCGAATTCAAAGTAATCAAACTCATGTTCCTGCGTATGAAATCTTCTTTGGGGAAGGCGAAGGGGAGGAAGACGGTTGCGAGGTGTGATTTGGTGAGTAATTCTCGTGCTCTTTTTGTTTATCATCAAGTTCCGAGGTCTCTACTGCGAGCCTGATCTTTGTGCTGGTTTTGGCTGTTGTATGTTGTCTTATGCCAATTGCTTGGATAGCTGGAGGGGTTCAAGAGTCTGGTTCCAGAGGAATTGGTTAAAAGTGGGAAGAGATTGGAAAGCTTGGTGGAAGATGAGAGTGGATTTGCTCTGAGATTCAAGGACGGGACGATAGCAGAGGCGGATGTCGTGATTGGATGCGATGGCGTACACAGTATCATCAGGAAACATCTCCTTGGCGCGGATCATCCTGCTGTTGAACCAAAATGCCACGATGGCTGGGAATGGATCGGTCGGAATGTGCCTGCGGAAGAAGTCCGAGAGTTTAATCCGGACTTACTCACCTACGTCCCAATTCTCTGTGGACATGGTGCGTACATGAACGCCATACCAACGCATTTGGGGAAAATGCTGAGTGTGACGGTCATTCAATCCTCCAAGCAGTCAAGACTAGCAAACGCAACCATGGATGAAAGTGTCCGAGGAGACAAGACGGAACTATTTGCTGAAAAGGATTTCGCACATTGGACGAAAGACGCTCGAGATATTTTGACTCTAGCCCTGGGTAATTCGACATTGAACTGGAGACTCGCAGACCACGATCACGCACCTTTCCATTCTTGCGGGAACGTATGTATGATAGGTGACGCAGCACATGCCACTATGCCATTCAATGGGCAGCGAGCAGCACAGTCCATTGAGGATGCAGCGATGTTGACTGCGCTGTTTGAGCATGTGACGGAGTTGGCACAGGTAGAGAAGGCGTTCGCTGTGTATGATGAGTTGAGGAGACCAAGGACGCAGAAGGTGGTTGAGCTGAGTAGAGAATTTGGGAGGATGTATGCTTTCTTTGATGAGGAGGTCAGGGATGATTTGGATGAGATGAAGAAGAGACTTGGGGATGGTGGGAAATACACGAATGAGGTTGATTTGGTCTGGATGAAAACGGAAGCTGTGAGGCTTCTGGAGAAGGATGTGGAGATAATCAGAGAGACTTCTTGACTGGGCAGCTTCCTCAGATCTCGTTCAAAGTACCGCAACAAGGAAAGGGCGTATGCTATCCCGATCATAATTCGGGAATGACTACTAAATACTTGTGTCAACTTGACAGCTTAGCATGGGTGAACAATGAATATCGATGTGGGAGTGCCCATTTATACAAACCTGAAGAGAAAAGGTGTTATGAAAAGGCCTCAGTGTATTCAACCTTGTTATTGAATCACAGCGGTATCATGTGGAATCCAAAGCTTGCATAGAAGTGGTTCAAGGGCAAGCTAGCAGAGAGACTAAGTGTCGGGAGACTTCTCCCCGCACGAAAAACAAGCGGTGACTCGACTCGGCATACATCAAGCACACTATAGATATATGTACCTGAAGACGAACGGGGAACGGAGACCAATAGATGCCTGTCTCGCGACGGTGAAGTCTCGATTGAAGCCGTCCATTTTTAATCCGAGCTGATCTCGCGTACCTGACCCGTCTTGAAGTCTAGATAGGAGATCACTGCAAGCCAAGAATGCCAACATGACTCTTCCTAAGCTACTTTGCTCAACTCTTGTTTGGCAATGACTTATTGGACGTGCCTGAATTGGAGCTCTGCGGTCCGTTCCTTCCAATAAATCTGATGATAGAGGAATGCGACTTTGCGGTGTAAGGATGCAACATGCAATCCGACGTTGAGTTGTGTTGAGCTAAGAGCTCGCCTAATCCAGGAGACATACCGATTGGAGATCAACTCACTGCATTCCCAACTCCGTCCCCTCTTTAAGCTCCTGCAAGCTCCAGAAATCCTGCAAGCCAAGGACTTGATAGATTCAGACTTAAGGTTTCTCGAGCTCGGTAAGAAAATTATTATGAAAACGACAATGTTGGAGACATTTAGAGAAGGGAACTGTCAGCAGGATCATGACGTGCTACAGCTAGATAGTAATCAAGTAGACGGAGAAAAAAGAGAGGAGTTTTTCAGGGTACGCAGAACACAAGGTGGCGATATCACCCCTCCTTATTCGAGCGAGTGCTACGTTCGGAGGATTATGCTGACCTGATAAGAAATTTGCATGTTACGACAACTTTGCCTCTTATAATCTAGATCTCCTCCTGTACGCCGTCGGGGTCCTCCCTAGCCTCGAACACCTAGAGACAACAAAACATGAGATGAAATGGAACGAAGAGGTGACCCAACACGGACCATCTTCGAAAGCACTCAGAACAACAGAAAAAGCGAAAATCTCCAGCCTTCTCCGAACACCACGGTCTGACGAACGAGGAAAAAGCTGTCCCCGTCACGAGTCAAGTTGCTGTGGTGTGATCCGCCCGTTTCATCGCGGGATAAGTTTGGGTTGGGTGACGGTCGCTAGACTTCAGGACGTGCAGGGACGGCACAATACATCCCAGACATTCTCAGCCCTAGTCAGGTTCAAGTCTAGCCCTCGTTGCGAAAATGGGAAGGCGAAGGCTTAAATGTAAAAATAATGTATTTTTTCGGTGCTAGTGTGAGGGGTCTAACCTTCCTTGTGTGACGGGAGCCGGTTGAGGTCGTTTTCTAGAAGCTTTTTGCACTGCTTCGATTTTGATGCAAGGACATGGGAAGCGAGAGACGTGGAATGGACGAGGGTGTGGTGGCGGATAACCCCCGAGAGCGAGCGATATGCTTTGGTGGTGTTCGATAGGATGAAGGTTATCGGTTTTGATATGCAGGCTGTTGTCGTTCCCTGATTTCGAACTGGCAATCATCTTCTCATAGGGAGAATTGATAGTCAATCGATTGTCTCGGGCGTCTGAATTCGGTGATTTCTTCCTCAAGCCCATGCATAGCATTTCGCTCTTCGCTCTGTTCTCTTCGTGTTAAACGCCGACTCTTATTTTATTTGTCCCACGCATCTCCAATAAATGATCCCACGCCTGCCTATCCCACGCCCACGCCGTCTGTTCAGTGCCGTCACTAACCTCTCTAGCCTGCAGCCACTCGGCCGTCCTCTCCTCTTGAAGCTTGAAGCAAACGCCATGCGAGCGAGATGAAGTGACTTGTGCAATTGTGTAACTGTTGTGCTGGCTCTTCGGCGTGGTCGAGGCTGGCAAAAGGAAGTTGACAAACCGTAATTTTATTTCGCATCAGATGATGCTCAGATGATGAGCAGGTGTCTTGCAGCAAGGCCAGTGCGAAATGCCAATGCCAATTTCATGCTGCCAGCGTGGGATTGCCCGTTGAAACCTACTTTGTGACTTCTGGGAATCGAAGCTCTCACTCACACCGCCTTGATAGCTTGCTTGTTGCTTGCTTGCTCTGCTGTGTCGGACATCCGTGAAGCGAAATGCATGCTGCACGGAACACTGGAGCTATGATGAAGGGTATGGAGACTATGGAGCAGTACAAAATGCCGCTGCCTAATAGTGGATATTCTTGGCTTGTTTCCTCCGCTGTTTTTGCTTTCTCCACCTGCTCTCATGCTGCTTCCACGCTTCCACGGATAGCCTTTGTGGGAGATCCTCGCTTGTGGTTTCTGTCTTGTCAGGTTGTTTTGCCCATCAAACGAAACTCTGCCATGGAAAATCCCACTTTGAACCCCCGCCGACAGCCATGCCATGCCTCGTCCATGCATGCAATGTTATCAGATCCCTCCGGTTCAGGCGAGGCTGCTGAATCGTGAAGACTCCACATGTGTGAGGGAGAGGCTCCCGTTGGTCTTGTGGATTGAAAATATCATGTTCATATATTGATAAGTTCGCACCAGAGACCTCCCTAAATCATAAAAATTGGATATCAATTTCCTCGATATCCGCTCTCAACTCCGTTCGACAGGTGAGACACTCGCTACCGGCCAGCCAGCCAGCCGCATCCGGAGTCTCTCTATCGCAACCGCTGTATGATCTCCCCCCGTGTTGTGACATGACAGCTCTAAAGAAAGAAGAGACAGAACCCCAGAGCCTGTAAACTGTTGGACACGACACAGCCCTCCCCTGTCGTGGTACCTGCCTCAAGCTTACCTCTCGACTCCTCGAGAGCCTTCTGGGCCTCATCGAAAGTGCACACTTGTCCAGCTGATCACTTTCCAGGACCGCACAGAGCCTTCCCCATTAGCAATAGAAATAAGAGGTACCACTATCCCTTTTGCTTGTACCTGGGGAAACGGTTGAGAGACACTGGGGGGCTGGACCATGGGAGATGCCCATTCACATCACATGCAGCTTCCGCCTCACACCGCCTCGCAGGAGTCGAACTGTTGCAAGGTGGTGGTCGAAGGACCCCCACGGACTTCGATCAACAGTGCGAAGCAACAGTGTGCAAGTAGCAGTGCGGAAGCTCAGGATAGCTCAAGACCTGCCCTAACGAGTAAAGAAAAACACCAAGACAGACCCTTCATCAAGGCAAATTCAGGTCCCACGCACTAAATGGGGCTCTTGGTGAACCCTGAAGATCACTGAAAATCGGACTTCACGGGAGCAGATTTTAGATGGTTTAGGCCTGTTCGGGACTTTAGGGGCCACCTGGCACTTGACTTTGGCCAATTCAGTCCCATTTCCCGGAACCCAGCATCCTGGACCCGGAGCGTCAATAGTGGAATTTAGTGGACTGGCTACAGGTACTCCCTGCACCAAACACACTAAAAGTATGCACTGTAGCACGGACGTCGTGCTAACGACAGCTACCCTGGTAAGACCTTGCAGTGCAGGGCAGCCAAGACCCAGCGTGCTCTGTAATCTGGGCGGATAGCGGCGATATGTGACGCTCCAGCCAGAAAATTTGTAGAAAAACCTCTCCTCCCCCCTCCCTTCTCTTGCTCATCCATACTTTATTCCACTCCTCGCTTTCAGATACAGGTCCTGTTCAACTCGCTGCTCTTGCTTCCCACACAGACTTCGGAACGAATAGACGAAAAGAAAGCTTTGCCAGTTCCGATAGACTTGTTTGCTTGTTTGCCCGCCTTTTGCTAGACTTTTTGCAACATTTGGGAATAGAAGGAAACGACTTTTGCACTACTCTATTTGAGATTTAATAAGAAGGAAGACCAAGAGCTGGATTCCTTCTGCCGCATCTTTTCGATATATACTTCGGCCTTGTCGTCATCAGCATTTCATACCGATACCCTTGCGTTGCGTCAGCATCTCAGCACTTCATTCACCTTTTCGACGTTTACTTGAACTTTTAAAGGAGAACTTACTGTAAGGCTGCCTCTTCAAATCATTTCATTTCCTTTGTTCTGTTCAGTTCCATTCGAGATTGTGCCTGGCATGAATCTGCGTTATCAGACAGGACGGTTCGCTAATTCATGCTCAGAGACCAAAACAAACCCCAAATTGGCCATTCATTTACGCTTTCGACGTCATTGAATACCAAATCGGCACGGCGAACGAAATTGAATTAGGAGGAACATCTGGACTTTCGTTTAGGCACTCCCCTCAAGCTACTTAAGGACCACTTCGCACACTCGAGACTTCCTTCCTCCACAAACCAACCTCGAATTTTGTCCTTCAATCTTCGAATCTGCCAGCACCTTTGAACTTCCTCACGCCTTTCAATACAAGCACACACATAATCACCATGTTCTCCAGACCTGCCTTCCGCGCTGCTCGCGCCGTTCGAGTCGCTGCCCCAGCATTCAGAGCTGTTCGTCCTATCACAGTCTCTGCCCGCAAGAATGAGCCAGCACCAGAGGTTGTCGCAGCCACAGAGGTCAAGCACTCATCATACTCCGATGGGTCAGTTGAGAGATCGACCATCGTGGTTGACCAGAGCGCGATTGACAAGTCCGGACCATTGAGCAAGGCTACCTACCAGAGCCTGCCACCTACCATGCAGAAGATGTCCTTGATGGACAAAGTTGTTGTGGTTACTGGGTACGTTTCCCCCAACATGAATCTATAAAACTTCTCAAGCTGACTTCTCGCAAAGTGGCGCTCGTGGACTTGGATACAGCATGGCTCAAGCATGCGCAGAGGCAGGTGCTAAGGCCTTGATTATCCTGGACGCAAACCAGCAGCTCGGCGAGGATGCTGTCGCTTCTCTCCACGCCTTGACTGGCGACACTGTCCCAGTCGCCTTCTATAATGTCGATGTCAGAGACGAGAACGCCATCAACGAGTCAATCAACGCACTCGTGAAGGCTTACGGCGTCCCAGACGTCCTGATCAACTCTGCCGGTATCGCTGAGTAAGTTTCCTTAAACTTCAAAGTCTAAGTGAGCATAGCTAACACTCTCATAGCTCGAACATGCCAGCTGAGACTTATGACACCAAGAAGTGGACACGACTCATCGATATCAACTTGACTGGATCCTTTTTGATGGCCCAGGCCGTTGGAAAGCATATGATCGATGCGAAGAAGCCCGGATCGATCGTTTTCATTGCTTCCATGTCAGGAGGAATCGTCAACTACCCACAAGAACAATCTTGTTACAACGCCTCGAAGGCTGGTGTCATTCAACTCGGAAAGTCGCTGGCCGCTGAGTGGGCCAAGTTCAACATCCGGGTCAACTGCATTTCCCCCGGTTACATGGACACCGCCCTCAACAACGTTCCAGCTCTCGACGCCCAGAAGAAGATCTGGAAGTCGCTCACCCCACAAAACCGTCTCGGTGCCGTCGACGACCTGAACGGACTGGCAGTTCTCCTCGCCTCAGACGCCTCCGCTTTCATGACTGGCAGCAATGTCATCATCGACGGCGGCTACACCCTCTACTGATCGCTATTGAGGCGAAGAAACGATCACCATAAGAATTGCGGAAGGGGAAGAAAGACGATCCAGGGGAGTGATTGCTCTGGACCAAGATTTGCCAACGCCAGGAGGGAAGGTTGCCCTGGGTTGAACATCTTCTTTGCTTGTACTTTATCTTCTTCTGCGAGGGACATTGGGGTCACTTCTTCGGCTTTTGCGATGCGGGTTCTTTTTCCTTTTGTGTTTTTCTCTACATTCGATACGTTTTTGATTATCGAGGCGCGACAAAATGATTCTGTTTGGTGCGCGTTCATAGATGGGCGGCGGCGTTCTTCAGAGGCTGCGAGACTTGAGATTTGCGAGCGATCGTTTTTGATGCTGCTGAGATGGCAGATTCTTCTGAATAGGAAACGTATTCTTGAAAAAACTTATTTGCTTTCCATTTGCCTGCGTAAAGTGATTGAGCTGGTGATATATATGGTGTGGTGCTGATGCCGGATCTGTATCAAACCTAGGAGCTAGGCTTTCGTATCGTTCTGGCATAGCGATCCTTCCTTCCGCATCGAATCTCCCATCGATTTTAGGGACAGTATCTACCAACATCCTTTGTCAAAAATGTTGGCCGCTTGCGATATGGCACCGGATTGGTAAGAAGTTTCGAGGAAATCCAGAAGAGCCTTTGTCCAGCACAACTGATATCGCTGCCAAAGCTCGACCCTACTGTATGCATTTCTCCATCTGGCCAAACGAGAATTAATTTGCAGAATAGCTATATCCAACGGATTTGATCATGGCGACTCAAGGATGATGGCTCTCAGGTCACCTCAGACGGGGAACAAGAGCCTTTGCATCAGCAAATAGCAGCCTTTATGAAGTCTCTCCTCAGGAAACCACTGGTCGGTCTGGCAGACAACGAACTCGAGGACATCTTTGAAGTAAATACCCCCAATTATGACGGCTCCGCCATTTCTTGTGGAAAGCGGCATGAGCATACATCTACTTCTGTTATGAGCCAAAGTACTATGCTAATAGCTGAAACAACAGGACGTGAAGGATTACTGTTTCGGCCAAGATCCGAAGTCCAATATGCTTGAAGGTCCAATGTTGCTAGAGACAGCATTCCAAGCGATCAAATGCTCTGAGGGACTCGAAGATGTCATTGAACACATAGAGACCTCCTTGAAAAAGGGGAACTTTCCTGACGATAGCCCGGAGAAAACCAAGCTGGAGGCAATCTTGACATTATGGACAAGTGCCTGCTCGCTCAAACAAATCGATCGTTATCTTTCCTTGGACCAGGCACAACTAAATTCTCCACCCCTCGAAGATGGCATCAAATTCAGTCCCCGTCAACTCGTCCAGGCAGAAATCTTTCGAGATGGAGCACCTCCTGCGTAAGCTCACAATCGCCTTTTTGCACCTCCAAGGCATCCTGGAGCTTCCATACGATCCTTCGAACCCGCAGATTCCCCCTCTGGGGTTCACTGATAAGCGCTTGATTGGACTTCGCAGGCTTTACATGGCCGCACGCGTGCTTCTGAAGCAAGAGTTCAAGAAAGTCAAAGTAGACAATAATGACGATTATGCACTGAATCTACCAATAGTCACATCTGGCGTCAATTGGGTCAGGAACTCGAGGAAGAATATTGTGTCTGCCTTGGAATCTGTGGCTCTCCTCGCGTGCCATCGACTGACAGACGCAACCGACGATGAGCTCCTTGACGAAAGGATACGCGAATTCAACCAAGGTAGAGATGGGCCTATGGCGGAAGATAAGAGAGAGAAGTCAGGAAGGTTCTTGGACTATACATTGGAAAGTCGACGACTCAGCAACTAGACGGCAATTTCAATGAGCAAGGCCTGCCCTTCCTCGATGGTCTGGTAAAGGTAATTCGATGACTCTTGATATCCATAACGAAAGTTGACATCTGGTTCCAGGAAATGAAAGTACGACTCGTTGAAGAGCCTCACCTCGATCCTCTACTTATGGATCTCATCCGCCGCGAAGATGAAATCGAAGCGAAGCTGGTGGTAGAGCATTACGAAGATAAGTAAGTTTTGATCAAAGATACTTCTGAAACTCTCACTAGAAGTCTACTCAAAATACTAAATAATCTATCATTTAGACTCATCACCAAACAATTCTCGCTCCTTGACGAGCAATCTTTTGCTGAGCACCGGGAGTGGGGACCAGAAATGAGTGTGGGGTATATAAATAGAATATTCAAACGCATACCAGGTGACAAACGGAAACACGAGCTTCGGGAAATAGAAGATATCGTTTTCAAGATCTTTCAGGATATGGGTTTGGTCAATCGTCACAGAAGAAACTTCAGATTGCTAAGACATTGGATCGGAAAGAGACCTTGGTGAGTACACTGATTTCATCATCACGAACAATTACTGACCAGGCTTCAGGAAGCAAATCTACCAGTGAGCCAGCCCCCATTTCCTCGATCCTAACTTGAAAGAGTCAATAGTATCGGTCCTTCTGCTGAGATCGGTTGTAAGTCTCGTCCAGAAGATGCATGCTAACTCAAAGACCCTTCACAGATTATACGACAGTACCAATCCTGCCGAGCCAGACTGGGTTCGAGAAGGCGTCGCCGAATTCCACGAGAGAGCAATCCAACCCTTCCAGAACGAAGACGACACGCCACCCACCCCGTCCTCATACGAAAAGGTCGTTCCCAAACTCTTCGGCTTCCTTCCTCTCGACACACCAACGTGTTCCAAGACCAAATACGGCTGTGACTTGCGAAGAGATAAATGCGCACTCTGTCAGAAACGATACTATCGGGGTTTTAGCGAAGACCCCAAGGGTTTCAGCAGCACGATCATGGAATTGCACTGCAAGAATGCACATAAGTTCCATCTGAAATGTATATTCGATTACTGGGATGCGAGGGGCAAGCATTTGCACTCGTGTCCCACATGCGGTGAGATGGCGACGCTGAATTATGAGACTGTCGCCTTGATCCAGGACATGGGACGTTCGTGCACAATAATCAGAACTACGAAACAGCAGGAAAGGTGGCTGCATGCCTCCATTCCGAGCATCCTGTGCTTGCGAAGAAGGCAAGAGAGCTTTATGATGTACCTCCTGTGCCGCTGTTCCCAAAATATAGAAGTGATGATCCCAAGGGCTTGGAGATGTTTCCTGATCCGCCAGCTACGGCTGTAGGACGCGCTTATTGTGAGAGCGAGACACAGCACGCTGTTGCCGTTGAAGAGATGCCTATTTAGTAAGTCAGCATCTGTGGAGACTCTTTTCTTTCCTCCTGCTATATAGCTTCTCAATCATCCAATCATGCCCAAGCACAAAGTAATCTTTATATTCCCTCACCATCCCAACCCTTTCTTTGCCTGTTACAAGCACAATTCCCAACCGCCAAATCTCCAGTAGGAAATATATAACTAACAAACCCTCTCCCACGCAGCTGGCGCTCCAGCATCTTCCGCCCCGGCACCCGCCCCAACACCCAATTCCCCCTCTCCAATTCCCTCTCCAAAACCAACACCACCAACAGCACCACCAACAGCACCACCGGTCCACCACCCACCCAAACCACGCAAACTACCCTCTCCGAAACCTAGGCCCTCGACCTCCTCACCCACATCTCCAATATGGACTACTCACGCTCACTCGGATTACGCGAAGCAACCGACGGGATCGCCAAAATGACAGGTGATATGTTTCTGCAGAGTGAGTTTGACCGCGGCAGGAGAGATGTGTATGATGTTGAGAAGGAGAGGGTTCTGCCGGGGGCGAGGATAGAGCCGGTGGCTGAGGCGGCGATGTTGAGGGGGGCAAGGAGGAGGAGGGAACATAAAAGGAGGAGGGAGATGAGGAAGGGGAGGATGGGGTTGGCGGGGTTGAGGTAGGGTGGTTGGGTGATTGGTCGATATATATGTACTGATCATAAGCGGAGGAGTCTGGTGAGCTCTGCTTGAGTTTAAGATGGGAGGATTGAGAATTGTGTTATTGTAAGAACGTATCTGTTGTCCAGTATATACCGACAGTTTTGGAGGATATGTTTATTTACTTTTGCTAAGTGGCAAGTATCCACTCTCGCTTGCGAGTCTGCATGCCCTGATGTCGATCCCTACTCTACGGACATCATGTATTTCCTGAGTTCCAAATGCGAGATTTGCAAGTCTGCAAATCGCAGTCGCACTATCACGAGAGAAAGATCTGCTCGAACTAATTTTTCATTCGCTACCTACTCAAAATACCTCTAAATCGTCTCGTTAAATTGCTTCCAAAAGTGTATCAACCAAATAGACCAACTAGCTAGATAGCAGGAAATACAACGAAGGGCGCGAAAGATAAGTAAACACCGGGCGCCATTCCGCATATGCAACGACCCCATCTGTATCTCCCGCTCTCGTCTCCAAGGAAGGGAATAGCAGTAGAAGACATGGCCAAACTCAAGATCAATGTATTTGGGTCGATTTCGTTACATGAGAAGGGACCCAAGGAGTAGAGCAAAGTAGCCAAATCGGCCTATTGACAGTCTCTCGGGTGTTCTCATCGTGCAGTATGGTGGGAGGGAGATGTGGAAGGGAAGTAAATGGTTGGAGATGTAAAATTTATGTGCATGATAATGGAAGAATCTATTTCTTCATCTCGACATAGTTGGCGGGGAAGATTCCGGTTCGAGATCCGCTGATACCAGTCCTGCCGTGGATCAGCATGAAAATTCGACAAAAAGGGGATATAAACATACCACCAGTCATTCGTACTCTCAGTCTTCTTCGTCACCTGGATGATATCTCCCTTCTTGAAGCCCAAATCTCCTGGTTGCTCACCATCAAAGGTAAACAGAGCAACTGCTTCATTGTCACGTAGAGAACCAGTTTTACTTTGGAAGAGAGGTTTAGGCGCAGAGGGTCTTCCAGGTCCGGCCTTTCCGCTTCCCATTGTGCCAGTTGGGCTTCGCGGGCTGTCTGAATATACGTAATCGTCGTCGAATCCGCCGCGGCCTCGGCCTGAAGCATTACTTGCGCCAGTATTAAAGGTGTTGACTCTCGCGGCGCTACCCGTTGGACGGTCGTAGATATCGTCTGCCCACGTACTTGCACGCTTCGGCCTGTCGCTGTATACGTAGTCGTTATCCTGGTTTACACTTCCTGTGCGGTCTCTCCGAACACCTTCTCCATATGCGCTTCCTCTCCTGCCTTCCCAGACCACATCGTCATGTCTGTCGTCGTACACGGGAATATCATTGTATGTGGCGTCGTCTGCTGCAGAAATCCCGGCAAATATCCTCGAGTTCAAGACACTCATGAGTGGTTGGGCCGCGGGCGGAGGACGAACTGATCCTTGTAGGAGCTGAACAGCTGTAAATCGCTGTCCATACAGCTTCTCATTCGCATCTCTTCGCTCAATAATGGCGCTTCCCTCCAGACTGACACCAGCGAACAATCCCTTCGTCTTGCTGTAACTAAAGATACCGGCCACACCCTTCATGCTTGCCGCACCAGCAGCTTCCGCATTCCGTCCTACTGGTCCGGCAGCTATAGAAACGTTGCCACCGAGTGTAAGAGAGCCAGCTTGTGAGAATGTCCGTACGGCCGCGGCATCATTCAGGATGAAGACGAAGTCTGTGATTTCGAAACCGATCTGTCCGCCAAATCCGGCTCCGCCGGTTCCAATAGCTGATGGCGCACTCCAGGTGCCGTCTGCCAGGCGCGCAACCACGACACCATTGCCATATCGTCCCGAACCGAGGAATCCTGCCTTGATGACTGTGAGGATCGCAAGTCCCTAAGCTTCCGGTTAGCAATGTCATAGATTGGGGAGCTGGAACAGCTAGACTGGAGGGGGAACTGCGCGGGAAGTGTCGTACCTTTGCATTTGCGAGAACTTGAGGAGGAATGATCTTATCTGGACCGAAAGCCTGGCGAGGGTCGACGAAGGAAGCTAGAATCTTGCCACACTTCTTACATTCCGCTGGAGGAGGGCACCAGTGTCAGCTATCAGTCCAGGGACTTACTCATCTGGATCTGGAGGCAATTCGAGTGCTTACACGCCATAGACGAGGGAAGAGGATTATGGAGCCCCATATCTGCGGGAAAGAACTTGAGATAAACCGGAGAGTAGGGAGAATAAGGCTGGTCGTTGCGCTGACTATGACAGCTTTCGGAGCGTTGCGAGTGAGGGAGTGTTGGTAGGTGGTTGGTGGGGTAGTTTGCGGCTCTAAGGGAAGAAGATCCGCCGGAGGCGTTGCTTTTGTTCAAGGGTTCGAAGCTCTGCCGTGAATGCAATGCCGGTGAGTTCGTTTCCTGTGCCTGAATATGCACCTCGGACACACAAAATACACAAGTAATAAAGCTCCGGTCTGTAAATATTTTCAGTTGGAAGAGATGATCACAGATAGAGTAGAAGACGAACTTCCCAAGTGACCGACTGTCTGTGCTTACATTTTAAGGTGTAGAAATGATGTCGCCAGAAAGCCACCAGTGTGGCTGAGCCAGCTTCTCCACGCGGACTTTAGGTTCTAGCCTGTCCCAACTCTCTACAGACCTCACCTCACTCCAAGCTGCAGACCTCTCTTGACAACTTCCGCGTATTCACAGTCCAACTACCCACCTGCTCGAACTTCACTTGGCTTTGCCTCCATCCACGTACTATACCCCGCCTTCCACTCAGTCACTCCCACCCCTCGCAAGAAGTAGTATTCCCAAGCTCGGGCGCCTCAGCGCACCTTACGACAAAGAAGAAGTGAAACAAGACTCCATCAATCTTCAGCCCCATCCATACCCGCCGAATCCGGTTCAACAGCCACAATTTTCCTCCGAACCTCGATCCTCTACGTGCGCAAGCCATACCAATACGCAAATCCAACCTCTACCTCTACCTACATACGCGCAAGGCTAGCTGTTGCTCTTCCCTATTGCGCCGACATCCCCTTACCGAGGCTCTGCCCGAATTCTACAACATCCAAAACACAAAGGATAGGAGTCCAACCCGGACAGGCAAGAAAACAAGCAAGCACGCAGGATGTCCGACGCCTACGAACGCGAGCGCCAGAATAATTCGCGGCTATCCGAGCTCTCTGCGAAAGTCACAGCATTGAGGGGCGTCACGGTAGATATCTACGACAATGCGAGGGCGCAGGATGTTATTGATGATACGGTTAGTTCCTTTGCCTTTCCCCTTATTACTCTTCCGCCTCTTGTTCTCTATGGTCAATTGTCTGCTTTTTGTACATAATGCTGGGATGTGTGCTAACACTTTCAATAGTCTGGCAAGTTCTCATCTATGAGCACGAGTTTGAAGGGTTCAGCGGGGAGATTGGGACGTATGGCCGCGAGTGGGAATAAGGTTGCTATTTTCAAGTTGAGTGGGATGATTATTGGGGCGGTGCTGGTGCTGTGGTTTATATGGGGGTTGTTTGTCTGAAGACAAGACAAAATACATGGAGGGTCGTTGAGGTTACGACTGACGAAGAAGCAGAGAAGAACACGGAGACACGACTTGGGCGTTCATTTGGAAAGGTGGATACCTATTGTATTGTACTATACTGAGGACATAACAAATTACAGCATAGCACCGGCGTTGGGTTTGGACAGCGAATCAAATTATTTGTCACGACGTTCTCACCGTATCCCCATTTGGTCTCACGGGTATAAACATGAAGCAAGTATATGCAGAAATCATAGATTGGCAGGTATTTTTCTACCAGAGGAATCCACATGCGATCTACTTTTTGTATTCTTCAAATGACCCGCTTCCTTTATTCCCAAACATTGGAAAACAGATCCTCACTCGCTCCATATGCTGGCTTCGCTTGGGTAGTGCCAGCTCCTGGTGTAACAGGAGCGGCACTGCTCCAGCCTCCGAAATCGTCATCTGCGCTCACTTTCGGTGGTACGCTGGCTCCTGTGCTGAATCCGCCACTGCCTCCTGGAACGATACTTTGATTTGCCAATGATGTCCCTCCTGAACCCCAGCCAAAGTCTCCTGTGCTTGCTGGTTGAGGAGCCGCTTTGCTCATTGTAGGGCTGGTCTTTGTCGTAGAACCCCAAGCGTCGTTTGATCCCCATGCATCATTATTGTTCCATCCGCTCATAACTGCTTGTGGAGACTGAGGTTTAGGTGGAGGTGCCGGGGCAGGTTGCGAGAGATTGAAGACGGATGAGTGTTGAGTGGTAGGTGAGGCGACCGTGGGCTTAGCCGCTGGCTGGGAAGGTGTAGAAAAGTCGAACAAGTCGTCAAGACCAGAACTTGTCTTTGAGATGGGTGGAGACGACATTCCAGGTGCTGAATCGAATGCACCAAAACCGCTCGATGAGCTGAATCCTCGGCTGGGCTGGGCTGGTGCTGGAGCAGGTTTCGTATCGAAGAAGCTTCCTCCTCCAAGATTGCCAGGTGGAGAAGAAACTTGAGATGGTGTCTTTTGGTGGCTTGACAGATTGCCTAATCCTGAGAACGCGGACGGCTTCGCAGGTGCCTGCATTGCTGGCGAGGCCTGGTTCGAGAAGCTCAAGCTGCTGAAAGCATCATTCATTCCACCAAAGCTACTCTGTGTTGGAGGAGGAGATTGTTGTGGTGATTGCATACCACCAAATGATCCTTGTGAGGCGTGAGAAGGCTGCTGCTGGGGTTGTGGTCGAGGAGCTGAGGCGTATAGAGATAGGATAGATTGTTTCAAGTCTGGCCGTGATTGAGCTCCTGGTGTGGGAGCTGCACTGGATGGTCGGTTTGGTGGAGGAGCCTCCGTTCCAAAGAAGTCCAGGCCAAGGAGAGAGTCCGCAGGTTTCGTCTGCTTGGGAGGAGCTGGCTCTGCCTTCGGAGGTGGTCTTGCTGGGACTGCAGCCGCTGAACTAGCTCTTTGCACAGGTGCATCATCACCAAATAAATCTGGCTGTTGCGTTCTCCTTACTTGCGATGGCCCGGCAGATTGTCCCCCAGACGCCCTTTGTGAAGTAGATCGCTCAATGGCATGCTTCTCCTTAACCAAACTCAATGGCACGTCATCATCACCTTCAGCATCGAGCGTCGAGGGATCCGGTATTGGTCCCTCCATCACCCATCTCTTCGACTCGTACTTCGTCCTGATAAAGTTCTCGATCTTCGATTCGGATGGTACATGGCCTGGTGCCAACTTGGCCTCCCAATATTTGTTCGCTCTTGAGTTCCCCCATTTCAGTACGCTCTGTAGCTGCTCGTCCGTCCAGGCGTCAAGATCCACGGATTTGACTCTGCTGATATGTGTTCCCATGCCTCGATGAATACCAGAACATCTTATGCAGATGAAAATACCAAGGTTCCAACTTGCCCATCTTGGATCTACGCAGAGAAACTGTTAGCATTTGACTTATGGAAACATAATGGAGTATGTTCAGCTTACGCTTATTCCTCTTGCAGTCCGCACACGTCTTGTTCCCCTCTAATTTCAAGAGACTCTTGATTGTCTGTGTATTCTGCGCCGCGCGCTCAGCAGCAGGATTCGGTGGCCTGCGTGACATATCGGCGGTCGAATGGAATCAAACTGGGGGGTTATCTGGCAATGCGACGTGGGTGCGAAATTGGGCGAAATTGTTGTGCAGCTGTCAAGAGTGGCCGCCTTGATTCCACATCGTCGACAAAGCGTACCTAGCGGTAGCCGTCTCAAGTTGTGGCGCGGCAGTGCTAAAGTGGAGTGAACCAGACCAGCGAGACCAGGTCGGACTCTTGGGAGGTGGCTGAACTTCAGAAGGTGGGGTCGCCTTCGACTGACATCATGATTGGCGGGGGATTGGAGGAAGCTCGATGATTGCTAGAGATATTTGAAATACACCTGCCGCAGTAACTGTGCCACCATAACATATTCCTAAGACGTTCTTTTGAGTCGACATCAAATTGAAATCTGATTCCATTCGATCATCTCAAACTCTCTATAAGACCTCGATGCGCTTCCCAACCTTTCCAACTCTTCTTCGTACATTCTACACCCTCAGCAACTGCACTGCTCGCGCCTCAACTCAATACAAATCTATTCAGCCTCTAGCTCGCGGAACAGTTCTCAAGTCAATGCCAACTATCCCGTTCCTTTCGAGTCTCTTCGGTACAAGCAGCAGCAGCTCCTCCAACATGTCTCATCCAGTCCAGAAATCCGACGACGAGTGGCGAGCAGTTCTCAACAAAGGTAACCTTCCCTGCCTTCTATAACTTGCATTGTACATTACTAACACACTGCACAGAGCAATTCCGCGTCCTCAGACAGAAAGGAACCGAAGCTCCCTTCGTTGGCAAATACGACAAGCACATGCCTGAAGAAGGAGTTTACACCTGCGCCGGCTGCGACGCTCCTCTCTACAAAGCAAACCACAAGTTCAAGTCCGGCTGCGGATGGCCTGCCTACTTCGACAATATCCCAGGAGCAGTGACTAGACACGAGGACCGAACATTGGGCATGTCAAGAACGGAAATCGTGTGTTCGAATTGTGGTGGTCATTTAGGACATGTATTCAAGGGAGAGGGTTATAACACACCGACGGATGAGAGGCATTGTGTGAACAGTATCAGCATGAAGTTCTCACCGGAAGATAAGGTTGTGGATAAGACGGATAGCAAAGTCTGAGTGGGCATGTTTTGGAGAGGTTGTGGCGTTGTGAGATACCAGGTAGAGGGAGTTGGCTGTGAAGGCGGTGTTACGACTATTAGATGAATGGCAATGGTTTTACGAGCATACTTAATATGATGTACTGGACCTCTTTTGAAGCTTGTGATTACATTCTTGGTCTCTGAAGGGAGCTCTTTTTGACTCAATGTCGTTTCGCCTCAATATTGGGTCAATTTTGGGTATGTACAAAGGTACATTCTGCGGCTATGAGTGGAATATTGTACAGTTTAACTTTTGCCTCTGCTGCCCTGGACGGAAATATACCTTCAAGGCATACTCACGATCTTCTCCTTCCAAATGTCTTTCCAAAGCTCAAGGGGTCATGTTAGCACACCAAGTGTTTCTACCCCACTTTCAGGACCTATTCAGTATTCGTGGAGCTCTCATCTTTCTCGCACGCCAATTTCACACGGAACCGCCATTCATCCAACCAAGTAACCTTTCCAAATAACATCTCATCAATTCCTCGGCTATCTCACTCGCCGAAGTAAACATGGACTTCCCCATCTCCCTCTCGGGCCAACCCTCAATGATCCACTGCGTCGAAATGCACACAACCGGCGAGCCCACCCGAATAATCTACAAAGGCTTCCCCTCCCTCCCAGGAACCCTCCTGGAACAGCGCGCCCTCGCAAAAGCTAACCACGACCACATCCGCCAACAGCTCATCCTCGAGCCCCGAGGCCACTGGGACATGTACGGCGCGGTCCTCTGCCCCGATACCGAGCTCGTTGCTTCGGGAGAAGCACATATCGGCGTGCTGTTCATGCATAATGAGGGGTTCTCGACGATGTGCGGTCATGCTACTATTGCTCTCGGTAGATTCCTAGTTGATACGCATGATCTGAGAATTTTCCCGAAGAGGAATGAATTAGTGTATGATGAGGTGGAGAGGACGACGACGATTGATTTACATGCTCCGTGTGGTGTTGTTAAAATCACTGTTCCGTGTAAGGAGAATGGGTATAGGTCGGATGGTATGCGGCAAGTGTCGTTTGTGTCTGTGCCGTCCTTTGCGACGGGTATTCAGATTGATGTGCCTATACCTGAGAACCTGCGCTGGCCTCAACTTGGCAACAGAGCAAGTTTGGTAGCGGATATCAGTTATGGTGGGACTTTCTACTGCATAGTTCCAGCCGTAGAGATGGGCTTCTCGGGGACTCTCAAGAAGATCGATATGGCGGCAATGAACATCGCTACTCGCTCACTCAAAGAAGCGATAAATACCAACCCAAAACTGCAGCAGTATCTCCGGCATCCTGATTCAGAAGATCTGGGTTTCCTCTACTCAGTCATGGTTGTCGATGCGAGTATTGGTGTGGCAGCAGAGGACACAGCAGGTGTTGAGACTGGTCTCTGCTTCTTCGCAGACCAACAAGTCGATCGCTCACCTACAGGCGGTGCTGTAGCTTCTCGCGTAGCACTTGCGCACGCGAAAGGCTCACGGAAACTAGGGGAGAGATGGACGTATCACTCGCTCGTATCGAATGGTTTTGATGGGTGTGGATCATTCGTCGGTTCAGTAGTCGAGGAATTAGAGCAGCCGAACGTGGGTGGTGGATCGCAGGCATGTGTGAGGGTCAAGGTTAAGGGTAACGCGTATTATACGGGGTTTCATTGTTTTGTTGTTGAAGATGGGGACAGAATAGGTGCGAAGGGGTTCTCGATGAAAGGTTTGACGGAATGATGACATCTGATTGTAGAAATATGTATTATCTGTGAATAGTCAACTGTTTGATACCAGTGAGTCGTATCCATTTGGTGTTGGCTCCGTAACCATTTTTTTAAGAGCACCTCCCATTAGTGTACATATTGCAGTCTCTCTCCTAAACAGCCGAAAATGAGGATGAGTTTAGCGAGAACAACATGCCAAGTCTCCACTCCATGGGTTTGTTAACCACTTTTCTAATGTGCTCAGTTCGAATACTTCGTCTGGTTAAACATTGGTAGTAATGTTTCTGGTATCCTCTATACAACGCTAAAGGCTATCCTAACGACAAGACAGGCCGTCCAAACACCGAAGCCACACTGAAACAACGCCAAGCACGCATCAACAATCGCAGCCTCCACGGGTCAATACTCATCATACCCATCCAAGGAGATATTGAGCACCCACCGCTTGCCCGTTGGAAACCAATGGCACTGATACCATGTAACCGTGCGAACTGAAACCAAATTCAGATCCGACTTATGATGCCGGTATCGCCTTTTTTCTTCTACATCGTACTTCAGAGCAGCCTCACCCTTCCGGACTAGCTCCGCCGTAGCCTTATCAGCCTGCTTGCGTCTCTCAGTATTCCAGTCAGGATGGTACCAGACAGGCCTCGGCGGTCGGACACAGACTATCCATTGACTGTTTTCGGTCGGAACGCCTGCGTACCATTCGCTGGGTGGTGGGAACTCGGTGAGTGAAATGAGCTGTTTGAGCCCCCTTATCTTTGCCCGCATCGATTCCTCGTACTCTGTCTGGAACGGCTCTGCTTCCCATGGGTCGCTTTCTTCTTTCACCCCTGTCGGTTCAGATTCTTGCTTGCTGCTTGATGTTGTTTCTCTGGTGTCAGATTTTCCCGAGATATTGAACTCGCCCATCACCGGAGCCCGGCCCTTGCCACTTCTCATCTTCGTCATCGATTTGTCAACCTTTGCCTCCTCTCCACCAGTACTAGGCTCTATCGATCTTGTGTAGTCCTCGTCGGAGAGTTCGTCTGAATCAAAAGCCCTCTTCCTCTTTCTTGTTCTTGAACCCCGTCTCGCTCCCACCGAATTTGGTTGTTCCTCCTCTTCTTCTGTCTCAGTCTCCGCATCATTCCAAACTGGTCCCACCTGCTGCTTGCTATCCAATCTAGACCCATCCTTTTTACCTGCCGTTCTCTTTTTGACAAGGGTGTTGTTCTTATTTGGTGTGCTCTTCTTGGACGGTGACCCCTTCCTGCTCGTAGAGCCACGACGTTTTGCTGGAGTTTTTGACATTATAGGAGCGCGCGGGCTGATGTCGACAACTATCGTAGTACTCGCTTCAGACATATTGGGTATGTTTCTTTGATAATACGTTGATGATGTGCCAAGAGATATTTCGTGAGTGGACGCTGAGATGCTGCTTAGGTGGAGTACTTGACTGGTGTATTGATTGAAATCCCTATAGCGGCTTCCTCTAGGGGCTGTATCTGTGACTGGAAGGGGTGGGCGAGAGCAAAGAGCGAGGAAGGAGCCATGGAGATCAAAATTGGCGAACAGTTCCGAAGGGACGTCTGAGAGTATGGATGATATGTCTGACTCGGACAAATCTGCCTCTTTTGCGTGTATGTTGTCTTGCCTGCTTGATGGTTCTTCGCTTCCATCAATATCGAAATCCGTGAATAGTAGCGAAGCAACTTCCGAGAGGACTGATATATTATCAGATATCTCTCCATCTTCTCCCCCGGAGTATTTGATTTGTTCCATGTCTACAGTAGTCGTCGGCGCTCGGTGTGTGGCAAGATTCGGGCTGTGAGGTGATCAGGCTCGGAGTATGTGCGTATGCTAGAAGCGAGAATATATCTGTAGTGCCTCTGGTAAGGTATATAGTCATCAACTTGGTAGAATTTTGGTGAAAGAGCAATTATAATTCTATAGGAAGAATGGGTGCTGCTAGGGTTACTTTTCTAGGGTGGTCGAGCATCGACGTCAGTTGCATGTTAAGCTTACCAGACTTTCGGAATCTAGCTCCATACCATTTATTCCAAATGCAAGTTTAATTCTGGAGTGTGTCACTAATACTCTCCGTCACTTTAAGTTTCTACAATTGCTACATTTCCCCAGCTACTCTATGTTGTGCTCATTCTGGTTGCTGAGTGTGGAAACTCATCGCACATTTGTACTGCAATTTGAGTCGCTTTTACACTCCTAATGATGACTTTATGTTGTGATACCCTTTTAATTCATTTTTCGACCTGCTGAATATCATAATGAGCTATTGTGGGCATTCTTCGAAATGCTATGGTTAGTGCTCATCCCGTCCATAAGCCGGTCTCTTATGGGGCCTATTTAAGCGAGGTTCGAAACAACAAAGGTCCTGCACGAGGATGATGTTGTGCATAGAGGTCTTCTCGAAGCAATGTCCGCAAATGAGTCTCAGTAGTACACTGTGAATTTTTCAAAGTCATGCCGCCTGATGGTCTGAATGTGGGTGTTGGTGATGAACAGAGATATCACACCTAGACATGCTAGGCGGGTGACTCTCAATTGACACCGGCCCGACCCATCAGGAACCCTGTGATTCAACGACAAGCTTTCTCAATGATTGTGCAGCATCCAAGTGAATCATCTGACGACTGCTGTCTGAGGCTTACAGACGAGCTGATTCGTGTTTGACTCCCAGCCAATCGGGCATTTAAATTACCTAGCATGCCTGCTTTGATATGCTGGTACCCGAGTTGGCATGTGGGAGTATAAGGTGCTTCCTGATCCCTCGCCCCTTACTCCAAAGTCAATCCTACCTCTGAAACACCTTCAAAATCCATTCATCAGAATGACCTCTCCAACCAACCTAAAGCCCGGCTTCTCAAGTCCCGACTTCAGCTGGGACAATTACATCAAGTACCGACCAGCGTATCCATATTCGCTCTGGAAGCGCATCTATTACTACCACGACTCTCATGCCGGTCAATACGGTGTCGCACACGACGTTGGAGCAGGTGCGGGCATAGCATCACAAGACCTCGCTCCCAAATTCCGGCACGTTATCGTCTCGGACCCGAACGATAACTACACAAACATAGCATCCGAGCGTCTGATTTCCCAGCTCGGGTCTCCCAAGGAGAAGTTCACTTTCCTGCAAGAGAGAGGGGAGAAGAGTAGTGTGGAGAGTGCGACAGTGGATATGCTTGTTGTTTGTGAGGCGATTCATTGGATGGACATCGATTTGGCTATGGAAGAGTTTGCGAGACAGGTGAAGCCCGGCGGAACGCTTGCGATTTTGCATTATGGTCGACCGATCATGATCGATAGTCCTCGAGCACAAGAAGTTTGGGATCAGATGTTTGATGTTTGGGGAGAGAGAAACTTCTATCGAGACGAGGTCCACACGAGGACCATACGAAATGGGGTAACGGGCCTCGATGTAGTTCCATTTCCTCCAGAGAATTGGGAACATGTGAGACGGATCCAGATCAATACTTGTGGGAAGGATGATGCATTTTCCATGAGCGTGAAGCATACGGATCCGTTTCCAAGTCGAGTTGGAAAAGAAGACGTCAAAGAGTGGCTCGAGGATGACGCAGACTGGCTGGATGAGAAATATGTGCAGTGGTTGAAGGGATTGTTTGCCAGCTTCATTCCTGCAATTCCCGAAGGCGAAATTAGAGAACTCTGGGATGAGATGGAGGATGCGGTTGGAAAGGGGAAGAGAGTCAAGTTCACATGGCCGGTGGTGCAGCTGTTGGCGACAAGGCGAGAGTAGAAGCGAAACACCCTATCGTATTCCCCGGTCAAGATGTCCTTCTAATCTCATCGAAACCTATCAGAAGCCATGTCCTAACTTTGTAACTTTGGATAGATCACAGAAGTCGTTGAAAGGACAGAAGCCATGCTTCTAGAAAAGGACCCTTGCCGACCACCTCCTTCTGGCCTCTGGAATACTGGCAAGTCTTCAAACTTTCAACTCTTGTGAGGGAGTGACCTCATGTCCTCACAATATTCGCCGTCATTCAAAAATACATGGCGAATTGTGGCACCAGAAATCTCTCCATCTTCACGCCCTCTTCGATGTCCATCTTCTTCTCTGTAGCAGAAATCTTCGCATGTCCATGAGATTTCTCTTTAGGCTCAGTAAATTGAAGACCTCCACCGAATCCATTCCCTTGATTCCTTGGCGAGAGGTGTCTGCTGCTGGATCCGAGAGTAGAGTGATCTTGAGAACCGATCGGCCTAGCTGTCACAAGTGTGAGGGCTGTGATGATAGATAAAACGATCTTGAGCGCGACCATCTTGAGTGTTCGCAATGTGTTGCTTATTGGTCGATTTTTGATTGAGGCGGTAAGGTTGGGGAATGTGAGATATCCTAAGTATCGGGTACTCAGAACGATCGTCGCAGGAGGACAAATGGTGATCGATTTCTGGCAGATGAATAGTCGCCTTTTGAGAATTGATGTGATAGAGAGTAAGCATGATATTTTCTCAATTGCTGCAAAGATTGCAGAGGGGGCAACATTCGTTCCTCTGGAGTTGCCCTCAAGTCCTGGGTTGGGCGCCTAAGATCTTACATGCATACCGGCACCTCACATCCTGGACTTCTGTCACCATCGTGTATCAGAGCGCAACGTCAATATGGTGGTCGTCATCTTTTAGGCAACCAGAAGTGCTTATCAGTTATAGTTCTCGAACGTGCTGCATGCCAAGCTAAGATCACACCAGTACCTTGACGCCTAAGATGGTCTTATTCTCGCGCTGACGGCGATCGCTACAGTACATATTCCTCGACCTTGGACATCAATGTCCTGATACCCAATCAAAGAAAATAGTCCTGATACCCAATCAAAGAAAATATTCCGAGTGCTGTTGGCAACTGGTTTGGTAGAATCAGCCCTCACGGTACGACCAGAATTGAAACTTTGCAGTTCGCGTAGCTTGGTACCTTGGGGAAATACACCCTATTCACGCATGGATCGATTGGAACAAGGCATCAAAGGATAACGCTTCTTTCGCTAGCTTAGTAGCTTTGTTGCTGCTATGGATTCAATGCGATGTACAAGAACACTAAACCTCGAAGACATATCCAGAGGTCGATCCAAGCCGATAGACGAACCGTTCTCATGCCATTTCTGGGAATCCTCCACCTGAGGTGAACTACCACCAGCTGAGTCCATTGTCGACACCAGTAACTCCAACGCCCTTGGTCTCTGGCTGCAACTGTCTTCCTCCGTCATTTGAGCCAAGGGCGGTGCTCTGAACTGCACCTCCCTCCAACTGCATCGACGCAGCCTGCCATCTCGAGATCTTATCCAATCGCTGGTCGTACCATAGCTCTGCCATCCACCGAACACACTTGATCAAATACTGCTCGTCAACCTTGCAGGCCTTAATTCTTGACTTCTCTTCACGCAAGATATCATCAGAAACGTATTGCATGAACTTCTTCTTGCTCGTCTTGTCCATTGGCATGGCATACTCCAGTTCCATCACCTGCCAGAGCTGCTGCAATCTTGGTTCTGTGGTAGTGGCATAAGCAAACTGTCTCGTTCGCTCAATCATCTCATCGTCTAGCAGTGTGGTGTTGCCCTTGGCCACTGGCTTTGGTAAGTCGGCGGTTCTGGTGACAGCGAAACTCGGACCTTTGGTCTTGACCCACATGCGAGGATCCTTGCCAAGTGGTTGCGTAGCCTTCCAGACAATGCCTTCCCCTCTGCCCATAATTCCGAAGCTCTGGCTAAATGGACAAGTCTTTTCGACTTCCAGAGCGATAGCCATCATGCGTTCTTGGCAGCTCTCGAGATCAGTGACATCGAGCTCCTCGGAAAAGAAACCACCGCGACCAACATGAACAATTCCAGCATCCTCATCTTCGATATCGGCGTAAAGTTGATCGTCAAGCCAGAAATTGTTGAGCGAGATAGCAGTAATGACGAAGTATTTGCGTGGAAGTTCATCGAGGGCAACATTCTTCTGAATTCCTGGTCCAACCCACTCCCCAGCGATGACCAAGGGATGAGTCTCACTCAGCTCTCCATTTCTATTGAGCTCCATCCACCGACCCTCAATTCTTTGCTTCAATTGCAATATATTCTTCTCGAGGGTGAACATAGTCTTTGCAAATCCCAAGATATCTTGGCTTTCGTGAAGAACTGGCCTGTTTCGAGACTGCAGTCGAATCGTATTGTCCGGATTGATTACGATATCGGCATGTTGTCCATGAAGCTTGACAGTGCCAATGAATCTGATAAATCGGGTGACCTCATCTCTCAGGACATTGACTGTTCGATCGCGATTTCCCTTGCGATTGTCGACTCTGTAGCGGCTCTCAATAAGAGTGAGATCGCCCGTTATTTTTGGGAAAAGTGTGGAGGCTTTCTGGTCAGGAAAGGTAGTGATGAAGGTCTTAGGGATCACAATTGGGGCTTGTGGTGGAGCGGGAGCCGCTTTCTTAGCTTTCGATTTCGCCTTGCCCTTGCCGGGACCGGGATTGGTGTTGCTTGTTGGGTTGTGTTTAGGCCCAGATGTGTTTTTGCTACTGCTTGAATTGTCTCTGCCATTTCCGGTGCCCATTTTCTTGGACACTGTCTGTTGGTTGTTTGCTGAAAGGCCAGTGACAGATTTGGTGGTTGGATCCTTGTAGTTGCTTGCTGAACCATTGCGCGACTTGTTCGTGGTGTCCGTGATCTTCAGAACAGCGGCCTTTCCTATCTTCTTCCCACCAGAAGCCGCCGCAGGAGGAGTCATGCTGAGCTGGGGTGTAATGGGTGGAGTTGGAAGAGTAGCCTTTCCAGCTTCTTGCAATTGAAAAGGATTTCTGGAGACCTCGTCGACGGAAGGAGTGTCAGGTTGAGCCATTGTTGTTATTGAAATGGTGGAAACGGAGCAGAAGTCGGGAGTAAAAAGGACTATGCAAGTGCAAGATCCAATCCGGAGTATGGAGCAAGACGTGTCTTATTTTAAGTAATCCACTGGTAAGGGAGCGTAGAAGTGTGACGGATTTTCAAGAATGAGATAGTATGTCAGTCGACAGTCTTGTTGAGACAGAATGGAGTGCAAAATATGATAGAGAAAGAGGAACAGGAATGGCGACGCTGTTGAGAAGATATACGTCGAGAACCGCTAGGGAGCGTTAAGGACAATAGGAAGGCGCGTCTATTCACTTTGCTATTGTCCAAGGCTCTGCGACCCCCCGCCCTGTCAACGGAAGTCGCGATTCACGGCGTGGCACTAATGGGGCCTTTTTATACAACAATGTTTTGCATTCCATCACTATCAACAATATCAAAATTGTGTGGGAGAACAATTAAGCGCTTCTGGAGGTCAACTCGTAAGGTAATGTTGTTGAGACTGATTCCCCTCTAACCAGCAGCTCACTTCTAAGCGAGCCCATTCTTACCGCGAGACCATCCTCGAACTTGAACGCCAGCATTTATGGGCCAAATGTAATAACTAGTACTAAATAAGCTAGCTCTTAAGAATTGCCTTTATTTGAAGATGATTGTTGAGCATGCGCAGTGGTTTCTGCTCCGAGCGAACAGCTTACATGCATAGCTTGCATGCCTTCAAGTCCTGTTAGGCGGTAGCAGTGACACAGTTACGTGAGTAGGAGCGTCGAAGCACGCAATTGAGCACTAGATCTGAGTCAATGAGAGCCGCAATTTCACGTTCAATTTCTAGCAGCACCTTCATTGAAAGCACAGACAGAGTGGGTAACTCCCTGCACCCGAGGCATAATATCTGTAACCATCAAACCTGAAGAAGCCCGTAACTGTCGAATCTGAGACTAGGCCACACTTCTCCTCCTCATACCATCTCCTCCTTGAATCTCCACCATCTGCATCACACTCTCGGCGCTTCCATTCTCTCCTCGATCAGTATACTCCACCCCGTAGTTCCGCTCGTACGCAATGCCTTCACTCTTGACCGACTGTCTCTTTTCCGACCGAGTCAAGTCGCCCTCGACTTTAAGCATCAAGTTTGGATTGACCGAGAAGCGTTTTTGGCTCGTGTTGGAATCCGTAATCTCAGACTGAAAGTGGGATATTACCTTGATCAGTAGGACCCGGAAGGATGGCATGCACACACAGATGAGACCGATGTCTAGCTCGATCATCGACCACATCCCGGCATCGAAGAAGTCCCCTATATAAGTGTGAACAGATGTTCTGAACTGAAGCTGAAGGATGTCTGGTAGGAAGCTTGCTTACAGGTTTGGTTCGAAGTGCTAGCAAACTTAACGAGAGACTTTAGGCGAAGAATACTGATCACCGTTACTCTATGTGGGTAAGGGCAGTTAGCATTTCGTCCTCTGATGGGGAACCGATTGGGAGCCAAGCACTATCATTCTCACTCACATTAGCCCAACGCTCAGCATGGCTGTCACCCAAATCTTCTTTCTCAGGCTCAGCTGCAGTTTGACAACCTGACTGATTGGAAGCCCAAGAGTGACGAGATCCAAGACGATGCAAAGCCCGGCGTTTGCGAACGCTAGAGCGTTCACATCAACACATTTGCCTTGGTGCTCACCATCCCACTGTGTCCTAAACGCTCAATTCAGAAGTCAGTATATCTATTTGTTCCGTAGCATGAAAGCGACTCTCGGAGAGCGGGGAGGGTGGCTTGACAGGACGAAAGAAAAATCTCAAAGGTACTGACCAGACGTAATAAAGAGGCCGACACATCGTACACACGACAATGACGCATACGAGGGCCAGCACAGCATTCAAAGCGACGAGCGACCACACGACTTGGCGAAAACGCCGCGAAGGGAAGATGCGGAAGAAGAAGAGCAGAAAAGCGATCTTGAGGAGAGAGATGGAGATGAAATACAGCAATTCATTGACCCAGAACAACTGTAATGCTATATGAGCCAAGTCCAGACAACTGGAATTTGGAGAGCAAACCTTGAGGATTAGTGTTATGTTCCTGAAAGGAATGGTCCAGATATCTCTCCCCAGACCCAGGTTGACTTATTGCATGAGCTTTCAAGTAACGCTCAATTATAACAAAGAGATTTACCTAGTATCAACGAGAGGACGAGAAAACCTGTATTCAACAACTGTCGACGAGTTAGGGCGAGGGGTATGAAGAGCCTTCTTCGCTGGATGAACAAGCACGTACGACAAGAGCAAGCACCACCCCATCATCCCACCAGAACGTCGAGTGGGGGTCCGAAAACCTGGCGATGAAGCGTACAACTACCGAGAATGTCGACAAGCTGTACATCGTGGCAGCGACACCCGATTCTTTTCTCCTCTTCGGTTTCTGGTCATCACAAGCTGACTTCGTAGAATTTTGAGTCGCTACTCGTTCGCTGTGTGTAAGCTTCGCTTCCAACGGATGTTCTCAGCTTTCGTAGATACATACTCAAAACTTCCTTGACTGTACATGAAGCCGATACGCATGCGTCAAAGGATTTATCGAGGACCGCATCTCTGCAAAGGCATGCTTGGTCATTCAAAGAGCATACCGAGTTTTGCACAGCAGACTCGGCGCATACAAGCTGCCAAGCGACAAGTCAGCAATTTTGCTCTCAAGTTGATCAAAAAAATAAAAAAAAAATAAAAAAATTGTATCCTCACAGCGCAATCCGGCAGCGTGGTCAATTGAGCATGACATGGCACGAATGCTCCCAACCCGCAAAGCACGCCCCAAAGCACAACTCTCATTGCATCTGATCTTCAAACCGGTGTAGAATCCGTCGCAGTGTCTATCTTGCTGGGCCCAAAGTTTCCACGACGAACACTTGGAAAAAAGTCGTCAACGTCGTCCAGAAAATGTTGAAACTACAACGGAAAAGTCGCGTTTGAGAATATGCATCTCGGCTTCCATGGCCTCAGCAGGAATCTTCCATCACGAACTCTAATGACATCTGTGCGGCATCAGTGCATGCGAAAGTCAAATCAGGGAGGCAACTCATTGTTTCTCAAATCGTGTAGCCGAGCCAATTGAGTATGTCGTCCAGGCGCTTGGTAATTTCTAACTTTTAGGCTTCTTGATGGTGAAACGGCGGTGCATGGCCGCTGCTTGAATATTGATGCACCTCCAGCACTACGAATAATCTCAATGTGTGTTGGAAACCCTCAATCAATGGAAGCAAGTCATTGCTGAACATCTAGAACATGCACGTAAGTGGACACAAGATCTTCAAACGAACATTAGAGCTTCTTACTATTGATTGACCATAACCTCCCCCAAGATGTCCCGTAGGTATTTCACTTATGCGAGAAAGATCAACCTCGAGGATGTGACGCGAATGCACTATGGGGTTGACAGGCTTGCTTCATCTCCTGAATTGAAGATGCGACATTCAATATGAACAGCCTCCATTATTGCTGCCAAGCGTCCATACCTTACACATTACTACCACCTCTAATTTCAACCAAATGGATCACACTATCACTGCCCTGCGAACCCCTTCGTCCAAACTCCACTCGGTACTTTCTTTTGGAGGAAATCTGTAAGCCCTCCGAGAGGGCTGTATTCGCCTCACTGTCTGCTGAGCTTTGGATTGATCTGTGGCACTTAGGCTTGGCTGACGACGCGCTGGCTTCGGCGTCGCTATTGTATGCCTTGGTTCCAAACTTAGGGAAGAATCGTATAATGAATAAACGCAGGGCCGGCATGCAGAGACAGATACTTCCGACGTTCAACTCACACACTGACCACAACGCAGCACCGAAGAAATCCCCTGTTGTGTGAGCGTATTAAGGTTAGTCCTTCCACAACGATTAGGGAGAAGAGATTTTGTGGGAAGGCGTACAAGTGGGATTTGATGTGCCAGTCAGCTTCAGTAGAGATCTGAGGCGAAGAATACTGATAAGTGTCACACTGTGCATGGTCAGTCCTTCACAGACATTGCCCGGTAGTCTATCAAAATGTCCGCCTCTACTCACAGTAAACCGACACTCATCATGCTGATCACCGCAACCTTCCTCCTTGTCTCCATTTGTAGGCCCCAAATCTGACTAATGGGTAAAGCCAGTGTCACTAAGTCCAGCATGATGTTAATGCCGCCATTGGCCAGCGACATGGCTGTCGTATTCTGATCACAGGTTCCTTGGTGCTCACCGTCCCATCCTGTCCACGTATAGCTGAGAGGTTTGCATGCAAGAGAGATGGTAACAATGAATGCAATCGTATCGAACGTATTGAACGCAACCAGAAACCAGACCAGATGTCGGAACCGTTTTGACTGGAAGATGCGAAGATAGAAGAGCAGGAAACTGATCTTTAGGAGAGAGACCGCGATGAAGTAACAAGCTTCTGCAAACCAATATAGCTATACGTTATCGTCAGGACCGTTGTTTCCGTTGCGTGGGAAGGTGAGGAGCTGACCTTGAGGAATTGCGTAATGTTATCCAGGGGAACAGCCCAAACATCTTTGCCCATTCCGAGATGGACTGTCCTCATTAACATTCACGATATTGATGAAGCTATCACTAACACTAGTGTTACGTACCTAGTTCCAAACATAGACCTAATATGGCTGTTGTTACAATCTTGAGTCGATTTAGCATAGTACCATTGACAGGCTACGGAAAGTGGGGTAACCTTACGAAGAACACCAACACCACGATATCATCTTTCCACAACCTTGCACCTGGCGACCAGAATCTGAATGCAAGTCGTAGGATCATTGCTACACTCGCTAGAACATGTAAAACAACAGGCGCTACGAACTCGATTCTCCTATCGCGGACTGGGGCGTCGGAAATCGTTGCCATGATATTCTGAGTTGCTGCAGGCTTGTCAGCTGGATATTTAGAATGTGATATTTAGACTGGGCTGAGTATGAAAGACAGTACGTACTAAGTGCCTCTTTTACCGTACACGATGTCGAAATGCAGGCTTGAGCTTGGTTGCTGAGAGTGGCATCATGGCAGATGTATGCTTCACCCGTTGCAGGACATGTAGAATTTTGGAGTCTAAAGCAGGCAAGCTGGGTCATCAGAATGATTAGTCCCGGTCCTCAGATTAAACATGGGGGAATATAAGGAGATCTTACAGCACAACTTGGTATGTTTGATAGCTGGGCCACACATGGCGTAAGTAGAGCCAGGAAGTAAACCACGTTCGCAAGGAGTCCTCCCATGATCATTTTCTGATCCACGTTGTCCAAGAATGGCCTCGGGGAGACCGAATACTTGGGCAAGAGCAGAAGCACATGCTATTAAGTGACAAGCCATGGAGAATAGTAATCATCCCATTCTCGCCAGGGACTAAAGGAGCTCTAAGAGCAAGTCTAGCTTGAGCATTGGCTCTTGACGTTTGAGCCTTGCCAAAACTTTGTAGTCGACACAGCTGACTGGCTGACTTCTCGGAAGCAGACGACGTCGGCTCAATGGCCAAGAAAAGATGATGAACGGATCATAGCTGCCCCGCGGAAAGACCTAAGAGGGATAGGATCTTGTTTGTTCTTGGAGATATTTATTAGATACACATGTTGCGTTGACAAGCGATGCTCACCCATACATGTGTTTTCTGTCTCTGTGACTGCCACATCTGGTAGAGGGGCTGGACATGGCAAAGGCGTCTTTTAGAGGGTGATCTTCAGATTCGGACCCTCAGAATCCGACTCCACACGAAGGAAAGAAGAACCCGTTATGCGAGCACTGGGTCCAGATGAACCCGTTCATTAAACAAGGAAAGTAACATGGAAATTCCAATTGGCCTTTTGAGCCGCCGTTCATGCCGGGCACGGGCACTTGCAAATCTAGATCTTTCTTGCGAGCGATTCTTGGCTTTTATGATCAGTAATATTCATCCTCTATTCCGTGCTCAGGTATCAACCAACTATCCTACACAGCTTTGAAGTGTGAGCTCAGATCTGCGCCTATACGCCCCCGTTTCCCATCCATAAAAAGCTATCGTTGACATTAATCACCCTGGTACAACTTTCTACGACTTGATCGCGCCAACTAGATCCGCGATGTAGACAGCCTATATCAGAAGTCAGTTTTTTCACAAGGAAGGTAGGTGAGAGCAGTAAAGGGCTCTTACCAAGGACTTGTTATGCGCCAAAATCTCAAAGAGACGCGGCTCAACGGGCTTGAAGAGTCGATCAAGCCAAGAGACCCCACCTCCTAGCTTCGTCGCTGCCTCAGCGTCTGTCTTCGGAATATTTCGAGCTAGATTGCGCAGTACCAGGACAGCACTGAGAGGGATTCCAGCAGCTTCTGAACGTTCGTCTTGAGCAGTGACCTGAAAAATCAGACTGCGTTTCGGGGCCGAAATAATATAAGAAGGCTTTGATTTCTTGGCTGGTGGAGGACCAAAATGCTCAGGTTCTTTGCGAGGAACATGTCGGGGTGGAAGGTGAACTTTGATGTGGTTTGCGATATCCAACAATTTCGTGGCGGGTGCAGACTTGAATCGGTGGCACCTATCCCAGAGACATCTGTACTGTCTGTTGGAAGTGTTTTCGAATTTGCCATCTTCCATCTCTCTAGCTCCGAGATGCTCCCTGAGAATATGCTGGAACATGGTCTCTGGGCTCATGAAAAACTGGCCACAAGGCTCTGCCCCACCGAACGGTCCTTGCCACAAACACTTGCTGGCCTCTTCGCCCTTTGGATCTACTGGAACACTGCGCATTCTGATACCCTTGATTATGAACTTTGGGGCGACACCAGATTGGACTTGAGCTGCAGCTTTTTCGAAGGTAGTGCTGACGTTCTTGATGAAGTCAGCCGCTGCAAGCATACCAATATTGGAACTGCCAGGAGGAAGAGTAAAACAAGCTTGGTATGCTTGCCACAGAGTTATCTGTGTGATAGACTCATCAGGGTCCTCTTCGAACAGACAACGAAGCCACTGAGAGCTGCGCTCAGGTTCTTCGATTTGGACGAGTTGAGAAAATATCTCTTTAGGAAGAGCGGGAAGGGTAGTCGGCGCAGGACGCTTGATCTCCCTGGCATAGTAGATATCCCTTTCGACTATCTTGACACCGTAGTGTAAGAGCCTGACAAGCTGATTAACGAGCGGCTCGACCTGTAATTTTGAGATCAGGAAGTCCACATTCTTGACTACAGCTGTGTACTGGTATAGGAAATCCAGACAAGCATGAACCAGGTCTTCATCGTGGAGCATAGTCCAATCAATGATATTTTGGATGGCAGTGACGGGGACACCCTGAAGTAGATTGGTCTCCTCAAGATTCATGGATATTCTTCCGATGGCCCGCAAAGCTGTCAAGATCGCACCTCGATCGTTCGAGTTGAGCTGATTGAGGAGTGAAATATACAGAGGATCCGTTTCGCCAAGGTGGAGATACTTGGTCATTTGCTCCGCAATGTCGAGGGCGTAATGCTTCAGTTCCACAAGACTCTCCAAATTTGGCAGATTGAGAGCAATACTCAAAAAGTCTCGTAACGGCGATAGTTCATAGACATATAAAGCATTCTCTTCCAGCATGACCATATTCCGTAATGTGAGTGCAGCCTCATTTATCTGAAGCATCTTGTCGCTGAATTCTTCCGTGTGGATGTTATCATCAACTTTCAGCTTGGACAATGCGGCTATCCTCTCAAGGATATCTGGGGTACCTGTCACACCGTTTATGATATCTCCACTGACCATCTCACCATCTTCTGTATATGAAACTTCCCAGTCAACGTTATAAAACAATGAACTGACTTCCAGGACCTTCTCCACCAGAGCTTCAGCAAGACCAGGAAACCCCTCGAAACGGTATTTGTCTCCGCGCTCCATGGAGATTTTGACAAGGTGATGGAGAGCGTAATCCTGTTCGGCAGGTATTCCAGACCTCAGGGCACATAAGCACCGCACGTAGATGTTGGGCCCATCGAATCCGGCTGTGAAATTTATTAGTACAATGCTGCGTAATAGATTTAAGAGCCGACTTACTGCCGGGAAGCATAATGCCTTTGTTAGACACATGAGCACGTCCGTGAGCCGCTGCTGCCGTATCCTTCAAGACCTTCTGCAGACGAGCAAATTCCACCGCGCTGTTTCCTGGAGTAATGACCTGCCGTAGAGTGAGTGGCATTTGGGGACGAGGCTCATAATTTGCAACGGCAAGAGACATATTGTCGGTATTGGATGATGGGTTGTATGATGTGGAAGCACCGCGAAGTTGTTGTTGCTGTTGATTTTGCTGCTGTCCGTGATGCTGCTGAGGGGTTGAGGTGTGAGATGAGGCAGTGACGTTCCGTGTTTGTCTGGAGGATTGGGGTTCTGGTTGCCACATCTGCCGTGGAGGAGGGGCTTGTCGCAGACCTCTCGTCGCTCTCCCACCAGAGCCTGGAGTCTCTTCAGTTGCCATCGTGTCTCTTGTTGGCGTTCCGTCGTCCCCAGAGCCGTCCGAATCGATACCCAATGCGCTCGTCTCTCTGCGAATAGTTGGGCGGTAGTTCTCCAGGGTGCGGGTAAGCAAGCCACTGCCTTTTGCTGTAGTCTCCTCTAAGATCTCTTTCGGTGGTGGTTCCTTCCCGTGAATCGTAGAAATCTCGTACGCCGCGAGGTTCTTGTAGTATGCCGACTTTAAGGTGAAAGCATAGGCGGGCAGGTTGGCAGTTCCCAAATTGAATTCTCCCGCCAATTTCCTCCAGGCTAGCTTCTCGTCGCTCACCTTATCGTAGCCTCCACGCTCCACTACGAGGTTGAAGAGGTGTAGCAGATCAATGCGCCTGTTTGCGATTTTTGGTTCGGGCTCAAAGTTGGTTCCTCTCTTCTCGTGGTATGCGGCAAGCTTCTGGATAAATTCGGTATATTCAGAAGTACTGGGGATGGACGGATCTCGGGCAGTTCGACTTGGTGGGGCCATGTTCGTGATTAAAGTCGTGAAGTTGCCATGCGATGAGATTGGGACATGCTGAATGTCTTTTTGGAGCTCAAACTGGCTGGCATTCATCGTGAATGCGACGCGACAATCGCGCATTCAACTCGAGCTAGTACAAACAAGGACTGGCTTGCAGGCTAAGCTCGAACGGGAAACGCGTCCTGTCATGGGCTCCTGCCTCTACTTCCACTTTGAGTACCTTCGTTTCCTCTGGCATGCCATCCTTCTTCAAGAACATATCTCATCAACGTTTCTTGATATTCTACAATATCTAGATCCTCCTCGCATGAGGAAGCAGGATACAGAATTCATTGCTATCCAGCACCATTGATACCCGACTAATAGATACCAGCTCTCCAGCTTTCTTCATTGTCCTCGTTCCATTCTCCATTCTTATTCTATTTCTTCGTCCTTTTACTATGTCCCAATCTCAACCCGAAGGCCCGATGTGGGGTCCACTGACTCTCATCAAGTTCTCATATGTCACATATCCGTCCAACAGAATTTGCTCGACATGGAATCACCTCACTTCCAATAATCTCAAGCTAGTCATTCAGACTCTCCGTGTAGTTGATGACCATGGAACTTATGACCAACGATTGATGATGAGGGTCTCCAAGGGGCCTGAAATCTTGGTAATGTTGTATCCGCGACCAGCTCTGTCTTTTGCTAATTCAGTATCCTCTAGATATCGCTGGATCTTGATCGTCTAGTTCGGATTCGTCAACGTGATGCGTCAATGGTAGAAGGGGCACAGAACAGTCCGCGTATTGCTATGCGGTATCCTATGAGTGAGGGAGTCGTATGGACACTGGCCTTGCTTTCTGGTACGTGTTGCTAATTGTTTCTTGGGCAGACCCAGAAGTTCGAGATGCGATTCAGTAACAATGAGGATTTCATCGTCGTTGTAGATATCCTGAGAAGTCTTGGGCTACCGATGAGGGAAGGCGGCCCAAGTCAGAAGCAGGCTCTCCCAATCCCACAACCACAAGAATCACCGTCGTCTGCTCCATTGGCACTTGTGTCTTCATCCCAATCGATAGGTGCAGGTTCTCATACCCGACCCCCTTCAGCATCCTCAAGCGCCTATCACGACAGATCCTCAAGCCAGGCAGGTTTGTCTCAATATGCAAATTTCAAGATTCCCGAGAAACCTGCCAATGTGGAAAGCTTGCGAAAGCGGCCAGGTTCTTCCTTTTCGGTTGCTGGGGCATTGGACTCATTTGCCAACTCAAGCCCTTTGCCAACATCATCACAAGCCCGCGCAGCTTCGTTCCGGGAACCGACGAGGTCGTTATACTTGTTGCAGCAGGAGAAGGAGGTACTGGCTGCTCATTCGAGAAAGGCGACCAAGAGCTGACGCTTATTAGACAAACATTCGCCGACCGCCACAGCCCCTTCTCCATGAGACCACTACCAGTAGCATGACAAGTCAAACCAAGCCATCCTTCTTCCTCCGTCAGTTGGAAATGGAACAAGCAAACAACACTGGAAGCTCAGGCCCCGGGGCGCGGTCTCTCTCTGAGTCGCCTTTCTTTTCTCACCCACTGGCAGCTATCGCAGATGCGAGCAAGCAATCTTCTAATCCGTTTCGCGTGGACTCCATGTCAATCTGCCAAGAAGACGCTTCAAGAATCGTGATGGATCCGCCACGGATGGACTCACCTATCAATCAACCATCCGTCACATCAACCGAGCTTCAGGATATGATGATACCTTCAAGAAGACAGCTACCAATCGATAGATCTATTTCTACACCAGCTGGGCTTCAGGGCTTAGTGCCACCTCCAAGACGTGAGTTGCCATTCAGTCCATCAGACGTCACACCCCGCCCGTTATCTGCAGCCGATCTACCACCTCTTCCAAAACCTACACCTGTAACAAAAGGGAGCACCAAAAAACCTGCTGATATCGAAAGCTTGAGCGAAAAAACAAAGCTTGCTCCATTGAAGCGCGTGGCACAGAGGAAAGCGCCACCTTCCAAGATAGCCAATTCGAGAGCTTCCTCACCGTTCAAGACCATGACTCGTGAGACGACCATTACACCTCCTAACAGGAATGAAGACCCTCCATCTCCACTGGCCGCAAAGAGTGCAGCAGCATCTCGTCCAGCATCTGCAGCCTCGGGACTGGTGTCGAAGGCTGTTGCTCCAGCTCCAAAGCGTGTTGCGGCACCCATCCGTCCTCCATCGAGCACAAAACGTTCCAAGACGACCGACCAAAGTACGCAAACACAGACATTGTCAGGACGGGATCATACAGTGAAGGAGAAGGTAGCTACTACTAACGATAAGCCGGCAAACACCTCTGGCGTTGTTACTCCCACACCAGCGGCGCCTCCTCAATCATTCCTGAATGACTTGGACACCTTCGTAGCGAATCACAAAGACCGGCCAGCTGCAAAGGAGGTTTGGCAAAAGCCCGGATACGCAGAAGCTGATGAAGACCAGCGTCACAAGATGCTCAATCATTTTATCTGTCAGAATCTTGATAATGCCGATTTTCTCCAGTTATGTGCTGATACAGAAGTCGCCTGGAGGAAGGTTGGACTTGGGATGTAGGAGTGTTGATTTGTTTGTTCCCGTGGCACATATTTGGCTGGAAATTCGCGTGGGAAGTTGAGTGCACGGATTGGTGTGAAAAATGAGGATGCGAAACTTGCTCCGTAATTCCTACCTTGTACTTCACTATGGTCGCTCAACGTCTGTTGCATCTTCGCTTTAAGTCTTCTTTTTGGTAGACTCTACCTTCGTCTTCGTCGCAATGTGATACCCGTTCTCACTTGTGGCTGAGGCCACCTTACAGACTCTTTAGTTCTGAAGTCCGACTACTTTATGATTTTGTGCCTTGCCTTCTTTCAGCAGTCTGGCCACCGTTTGAGGCTCGCCAGCGCTCCAGGACGATGTTCACAACTATAGCATCTGAGGAGCTAAATGTGCAAAGTACTTGGATATTCAAGTTTGAAACCCGTGGGAGTAATTAGAGACGAATGAGCTATGAGGTCTAAAAATCGTCTTAGACCCGGCCCTGGCCTACTTTTCCTTTTCCTGTTCAAGGTAAGTCGCAGGTTTGGCTGCTTACTTACCAGTTCTAGTCCCCCTAGAGGTAGGGTCCGCCAGAAACCAGGAACTAATGAACGAGCTTCACCCACTACAAAGATTTCAAAATTTAAGACAGTTCTGCACTGCTGTAGACACGCTCGCTTCATAGTTTGTGAAATTCCGAAAGCATCGCTTACAGAATGTTCTGCGCGCACATCATGCTTCTCCACCTCCACTCACTGTCATACCCGCTGGAAAGGTCTCATACCATTACGACTTTAAGCTCACTCGGCCTGGCCGCCGTCTTCAAAGGCTCCTGATTTTGATCACAATCTTTACTGACTATCATACTTCGGAATCAAGTCCTGTCGTTCCACGCGACGATTAAATATGGCCACCTCCGGCGTGAAACACTTCACCGATGAATACGAAATGGTGAAGCGCCACAGCTACCAAATGGAGTCAACTCCGAAGGAACAAGAAGAACTCAATCTCCGCATGGCTGTCCCGTATAAAAATATGAAACGGACCATGTTCGCGAAGTCTGCTTTGAGAAAGATGAACGCTGTCCTGAAGAGAGATCACAGGCAAGTCTGTCGATTTATTTCGGTCTCTCAGCCTTTTGAGACAAGTTTCGAGAAATTTCACAAGTCATCAAACACAATACACCGAAGCTTTGATTTCTCAACAGATAGGAGAGAAAGTGCCCGGCACTTCTACCAAAAGGCCAGCGACAGACAACATGGATTCGGAATGTCCTAAAAAGAAACAGAGAACATCAGAGTCGGAATTTTCAAAATGTGATATCAATATTCAGATCACACGCATCGAGCAAATTACCAATGCGTTTCAAGAGCTGAATAGCTTGTCTAGAAGATACAACGGCCCCGATGGATACTTCACTCCACCACCGGAACTCAAGCTTTACAACCAAAAAATGGATTCTGAAAAAGCCGAGAGGGAAAATACAATGTTCCGACAGATGCGATCTGAACGTCTACCACCACAAAATCTTCGAGACATGTATCTTCAAAAGCTCCTTATCAAAAGCAGTCATACCATCTTCAACTGGACAACACCAACAGTCAGACCTCGACCATGTCTCCCCCAGAAAGAAAGGCGTCCTGCTCGCTACGGGGCACACCAACGAAACGCTAGGAGATTCGTACTTGGTATCGTTCGACGCCACATGTCAGCGAACGACGCATCCATTTTAAACCCTCTGATCGTCAGAGCATCCCATGGACATCTCGAAGCTCTTGCCTCAAACATCGAATCTTATATCTGGACTATCAACATGGAAGTTAAGCATTACCGCTCTGATCGAACCTACACGCAGTCAGAAATCGAGGACTGTCGGCCCCAAGTCCGGAAATTTGATGAACTCGATATCAAGCAACGACTAGCCGAAAAACGGAAATGGTCTGCCTGGAGATATGCAAAACCTGCCGCCGATGTGGCTGAGGACGCTATGCGTTTGAAAATCATATTGCGGATGTGATTAGAGGAATTGAAGGGAGATGTGGTCCTACTGATTGTCTCCTGCCGACGGGAGCTACGCCGTTGAAGGCACTGCCGCTGCATATGCGAGGTAACGGGAACGGTAGGCGGAGGCCCCGTGAGGTGACCAAGGAACCAGAAGAGACCAAAGAGACCGAGAAAGGCAAAGAAAGCAAGGAGACCGAGGAAACCAAAGCAATTGATGCGATAGGAGGGCTTGGGGATATAGTTCCTAAGAAGAGTTATTCACTGGAGCTGTATGCGAGAAGGGTTGGTCGGAGCAAATTATCCAATGTTTTTGACTCGGCGTAGGACATTGAGGAAATGGTAATTAATGCTGGGAGAAGAGCCTCCAAAATGCCGAATGGGTCTGCATCCATAGACGAGATGCCAGCAACGATTGAGTGGAGGCCTTCTATCTGGGCTCCGAGAGCTGATAAGGCAGGGAAATGAGCAATGAGAACAACGATGATGCTGGGTACAGCACGTCAATACAGGGAAAGGAGGGACCTGAGTGGGCCAAGCTTGGGTGAAGAAGAAGTCACGGAATGATGGAGATGATACTAAAGCAAGATGTGTGAACGAAGTACGGAGTTCTCAAAATAGAGAGGAATCACCAGATGAGGGTTATTCTGATGAAGAAGAGGGAGACTGCAGACTTTATTGAACCGGCTCTATGATAGGAAACTTCCAAGAAACTGTATCTTAGCATTGAGACAGATTTCTGCATGAAATAAGCGGAAGGAAAGGGGGGCCAGACATACGAGAGCTTATGAAATGACATTCAGTCACATTCTCTATCTCATTTTCTCCTTAATAATACCACAACACTGTGAATAAAATCAAGTGATACCATGATTAACTTACTACTCAATAGGCCTGAAAAATGGCTCTTCATGGAATCGAGAAGCATATTCTGTGATAGCATACTTGAGGAGGACAGCCTCAATACTATCTCGACATGTCCTGCGAATACTTTTTGTCGAGTATTTGACAGGACTGCATATTAGGCTGTACGCTAGGCATGTGGACTTCCATGATGAATTGGTTGTATGTTATTGACTATGCCGGCCGTACCAGGAATGGGTAAATAGAGGCGTTCCAGAGGCGTTCCAGAGGCGTTCCAGAGGCGACTCGTCAAAGCCTGCCCTGCCTGCTTATCTCCACCTGGACCTGCAAACACTTGACAATAAGAAGGTATTTGAAATTACAGATGAGCAGACAAAAACACATTGCATCCATTTTGAGATATCCAACTCAATTCCTGTTATCCATGTCATGTTTTGACGCAGACGTTCAAGTGCACAAAGTGTGTTGGATGTGTCCAGGTTGGGTACTCTTGAGGGCGTCTTTCGCTAGATGTCTCACTTGGTGAAACCCGTTCCTCAACAGTATATTAACCTGAATGAAGTTAATTTTGTGCTTTGGGCCTGCTCTACCAGTTTCAGGCCTGAATCTCACTTACAGACGAGGCTAAGGGGATTCAATCCCATGTTACTGCCATAGGCGTACCTTCATCAGGCTGTGCCGCCTGAAGGATGCCGCTGGTTAGATGCTCGCTCCCAGGCGCTTTAGCGTATGACCTCACTAAACTGTAAATGGGGCTCGCTTGATTAGTGCCTCTCTCCAGGGCTATTACAGGCTGCCGTTCAATGAAGATGAGTCATTTTTCTAATAGTAATATATATTCAAATAAGCACTCTGTCGACATCTTGCAACTGGACAGATGGCCGAGCTGGTTATGGCGCCAGGTTAAGGTCTCCTTAGCACAATCTCCTGGTCACGAAAGTGGCGTGGGTTCGAGTCCCACTCTGTTCATTATTTTGCACTTTTATTCAATGGACATTTTGTTGCGTTGCGAATTCTTTTGCATGTTGGATGTGTGGCGTTGCGGGACAAAAGCCTGGAAAATTTGGTTAGGGTGCAGGACGCTACTCGAGTAAGCGAATCAAGCGAGCGCTGTCATAACAACTTGGATAACCAACCTTCTGACCGAGAAATCCCTTCACAATATCGCGCTGTGAGGTATTTCACGGTGATTGATGATGGGCTGACACGGCGCCAGATCAAGGTGATTCCTCAGCACAATCTCCTGGTCACGAAAATGGCGTGGGTTCGGTACGTTTCTTCTGAAGAACATTGTATCGCCTGCGCATGTACTAATTTCGTAAATAGAGTCCCCCACTCGGTTCACTCCGATAACTTTTTTCTTTTTTGCATTTTGGAGGACAACCGCCGCTTTTTGCTGTTAGAAATGGGGGCGATTATTGCTGCCTGGCGCGTTTCCTTGCAGGTGCTGGCTGGTCTGGGCTGTTTCAAGCAAGGTATTGTTCCTTCATTTCAAGAAATTCCTCACTTGGCGCTCGTTCATCTGTCCAGTTGCAACTTGTCGGAAGTCTATAGATGTTTTGCTATTTTTGTTGCGGTACTGCGGGGTTTGAAAAAAGGAATTTGCGGTTTGAAAAGCTGTCACGTGTGAGGGGTTCATGCTGCACATTTGCTGTTGGCTGGCTCGGGGAAAGGCAAACTAAGTTGGGAAGGTACGTTGTTTTTGATATTGAGGAACTCGATTCAATGGGAAAAATGAACCTCATTTGTAAAAAGTTCCCTCTGGGTTCGCAGTTGAATGCTATCTATGCTACCCTTTTATTGTTGTGTATCTTGGTTCAAACGAGCTAAGTCGGCGAAAGGAGAATTCAAAGTCCATGCTAAACATACTTTGAAAAATAACAGCAAGAACTCCGAGACAGGAAGAAGCCTCTTTTGTGACGTTGAAAAATCATATACCGGACCATTTGACTGCACTCAGAGAAGCAATCAGAGTCTCACGACGCTAACATCCAGGATACCGCCTTGCGCTCTCAACTCACTCTCAACTTCCTTCCCAACAGCTGGTCCCTCAATACCAAGAATCATCAAAGCTTCATTACTCCCCTTCTTCTCCTCTTCAACCTCACCAGCTGGTCCGTCCAAAGCAGCCACACTCATAAATCGAATATTAATGCCGGCTCTACCCAGAATGTTACCCACTCCACCAATTTTTCCGGGCTCATCATAGTTATGCAGTACGATAAGTGTCCCCTCAGGCACGAAGGAAGTGTTGAATCGATCGAGCCTACTGATATAGATACCTTTGCCGCTCACGAAACCCTCAATGACCTGGCCTTCGGCTCCACTAGTGCGCAGCTTTACCAAGGATGCGTAAACGAGATCTTTGGACTCGCGATTGTGCGTCTCGTTGATCCGGATGCCTTTCTCTTTGGCGATGAGCGATGCATTGACAATATTCACGTCTCGGCCGCCTGAGTCAGAAATAGAAGACGTAAGCCCTTTGACGAGTGCTGCGAATAGAGGTCGGGTGTTGCTTATGCTCGCCAACTCTCCTTCGTATACGAGCTCGAAGGTTTTGCCTCCTACACTTCCACTTCCTGAACCCTTGCGAGAATAATGCTGAGTATACAGCCCACCCATCTTCTCGACGAGATGGACAAAAGGTTGTAGTTTTCTGTATTCTTCCGGGAGAATTAAGGGTGCGTTGACGGCGCTTGTTGGAAGTCCACCTTGTAAGATGGAAAGCACTTGTGCGCAGACATCCATTGACACATTCTCTTGTGCTTCAACAGTACTTGCACCCAGATGTGGTGTAGCTACCACCTTTGGGTGTCTGCAAAGAGCTTCAGCGGCTGATCCTGGAGCGGGAGGTTCAGACGTGAAGACATCAAGACCAGCGCCTGCAATCGTCCCAGCTTCCAGAGCGTCGAAGAGAGCTTGCTCATTGTATACTCCTCCGCGAGCTACATTGAGGATCTTAGCAGTTTTCTTCATAGTGTTGAACTCCTCGACGCTGATAAGATCAAGTGTCGAAGCTATCAGCGGCGTGTGAATCGTCAGGAAATCCACAATGGGGAGGAGTTCTCCCAATGAGCCGACAAGCTTGACCGATGCAGAAGCTGCGATCTCTGGAGAAGCGTATGGATCCATTGCCACAACTTTCATGCCCAATCCTACGCCCATACGGGCGACTTTCAAACCGACTTTTCCAAGTCCAATGATCCCAAGTGTCTTGCCTCCTACTTCCGTACCTACGAGCTTACTCCTCTCCCACCCGCCATTTCTCAAGCTCCTATCTCCACCCGGCACATTTCTAGCCACGGCCATAAGCAACGCAATAGTATGTTCCGCGGCAGCAACGATATTCCCGCTTGGGCTGTTCACCACAATTATACCATAACTCGTAGCAGCATCCACATCAACATTGTCAACACCTACTCCTGCTCGAGCCACGACCTTGAGACGTGTAGCTGCAGCGAGGACTTCGGCTGTGACTTTCGTCTCGGAGCGAATTATGAGAGCATCGTATGTTGGTATTTGAGCTAGCAGGTCGGCTGCGGAGAGATTCTTCGGTTGGTGGATCTCGAAGTGGGGAGAGAGGAGAGCGAGTCCATCTGGAGAAACTTTTTCTGGGATGAGGATCTTGGGACGTGGTGTTGAAGGACTGCTCGATGAGCAGGGAGAGGTGGCAGAGGGAGCCATGGTTCCAGGTGAGGGGTAATTTGAGACTTGGAGATGCTTTGTTTCAAAGATCACTGTAAGTGAGAAGTCAAGTGAGGGATAGCACGCTGCGGAGAAATTACTCCAACAAAGAAGTTAGTGACAAGGAGGAAAGATAATGGAGAAGTACAAAGTCTTACAGACGATACCTCGTCCTACAATGGGAGAGTAGGAAAACCGACATCGCTCGCCTTGGTGGGGTAATGGTTGTTTTATTGGTTAGATTCGAGCAAGATCATCACCCCCGCGTCCCCGCCTCAACCTAATGCACGTAACCGCGCTACCCCACCATTCAGGAACCCCATAATCGGCATGTTCATCGTACCCACTCCAGACAAGGTTGCTGAGAGGTCAGTCTCTGGTCACCTGAATGATAAAGCCATATGCTGACTACAAACGTGTTGTTGACGATTATTGTGATCTGGAATCGCTTGCCTACTTCCACTCTATCGATCCACATAGCATCAGCCCCACTGGTCCAGCTTAATTCCTCACACTACTATATATTGCTGCTAGTAATCGCATCAGAACTCACACTAAGCTATGCACCTGTCATTGCAGTGTCAAGCAATACTTTTTGTCGTGATGCTTGAGTCTGGCTCATTCTTGTCTGACCTTTTCTCCCTCTCCCACATCTCGAAGTCTCTCGGGCGTCTCTCATACTCTCTCAAAATTTCCTTACAATGTCGTCTTTGTCTCCTCACCATCATTTGCGCAGAGTTTGCGCTCCGTCTGTATATCTTCAATTGCTTTTCAAGGCTGATCTTCTTCTCCCTTGCCTGCGCTAATAGAAGCCAATCCACGTCCTCGTAGGCACGATAAATAGTCTCCTGATCAGCGTTCGGCTCGTCGCTGTCTACAATGAAACCATCGATCAAGGAGCAGGCCCGACGAAAGCAACTCCATCCAATGAATCTTTTCCACAATGGATAACAATCTTCCTCGCCAGGATAACTTCTTGCACAATCCAAATTCTCGTCCAGTATCTTCGACTAACCAAGGCAGCCAGTCCTGTCCAGGCTGCTTTGTGCGAATAAAAAAGTGCAGCCATGTCCTTCTCGGCAGTCTCTGTTGATGCAAACTCTCCGTCATGATCGAAACCGAACCAGGCCGAGGTATACTCCTTCATGTCTTGTAAGATTTCCGCGCTGCTAGAATATGGAGCGTATGCCTCCAATGCCTTCCTCTTCTCTTTTCGCTCTTGTAAGATATCATGCTCAATATGACCGATGGCGTTCCATAGCCGCTCCAACAAAGCCAGGCCTTGTCCGCTCTCTTGACTCTCTGGACCCAGCCAGACTCTTACGCGCCACGCAGAGCTATAAATCTTCCCCATCAGCTTCACTTGGCTATTTCTCTCCCTCATATCCCTTTGATTGATGCAGATCGTATCGATCTATCTGAATGGTCAACGCAGGTCACGGACCACCTACGTCTCTTACCAGACTGTGTGCCCTTCCGGCACAAAAATTCAAGTGTACCAGTTCTTACTGATTGATGTTATCTACCTGACCTTTCAGCCACAGAAAATCCAGGTTTCCTTTGTGGCGGCAAAAAGAAAGAACATAGCTCCGGTGTTTTATTCTCTCCGCCAGTGTGATTAGCTCATGAACAGAGCGGCGATGCTAAGTGACCGAGTTGGATGTAAATTGTACAAAAGTCGCCTGCGATTACCATGGTAATCCGAATTTCGTTACTGCAGCCCGGACAAACTTTAGCTTGAAGTAAATTTAAGGCACATACGCCACTTTGTACTATCTGTAGGCGATGTACTTCAGAAGTAAGCACTTCGAAGTATAGTTTTCCAAACCAACGCACTCGTCATTGTAGGACTCCAAATGCTGAAATAGATATGGAGGTCCAAAATGTCACCTATACTAAATGTACAACTAGAAACTATAGCGAATCCACAAGAGACCAGAAAGGGCCCTTGAGTAAAGTACAGCAGACTCATCAGCTGCTCTGCTCAGACGCTACTCACCCTCGCCTCGCCCTCGCCTCGCCCTGGCTCAGGTTACTCACTCAGGTTCCTGCTCTCCCTTTCGGTGACAAATCATGACTTATTTACTATTTAGTTCTATTTTTGTGTGCGAAAGTTTTCAACTTTACACGACAAAACCCAAAGGGTTCCCAAGTCGGCTCCCTAGGAGCCCAAACAGGACCCCCCTCCGCCCTCCCCCCTCCCTCTCTCTCAGATTTCATCTTTTAATTTGTCAAGGAAGATTGCTCTTGTAATATAGCATGGCCCTGGCTTTTCTCCGAAGGATATTTGCTTAGTGCCCCGTTTCAAATCTTTGTTTTTCTTGTATTTTCTTCTATCAGACTTATTTGACTGATTGTTAAAACAAATCATTATAAAAAGCTATTACCAGTATTCAAGGTGTGAGAGAATATTAGATATTGTAGGAATACCTTTATAACGGAATAGTCGCGTGCGGCCAGATGAGTAAGGTCTCAACTGACGTACAGATGATGACGTCAACACCTGCTACGTACGTAATTTACACGTAATGGGTAAGGGTTACGGGTCTTGTACGTCGCCCGTCAGGCCGGTGTATGGAAGGGGAAAAGAGAGTGCCCGGGGGATTTTGTGATTGAACAATCCGCGGGGTTAAAAATCCGGTCGACGTTAACACAGGTTGTGTAACCGGTTGTAATAACGCTAGCTAGCCTAGATTCATATCTCAATTCTACTAATAGTCGGGTTCCCTCTGTGTGGCTGCGGGCAGAGTCTCAATAGTTTCGAATCTTTTTTTTTTTTTTTTTTTTTTTGCAACAGTGTCAAGTCTGGGCACATCTTACTCTGACTTCAGCATGTATTACACCAGGAAATTATTCATCCTCTTTTATCAAAAGATAAAATGCTTTTCTCGATATCCCTTAGTTCAGAGGCCAAATGCAGCTTTCGAAGAGTCGCCTTTAGCCAAGCTCCCAACAGAACTATTACATCAGATTGTCAACAACCTTCCTATCGTATCAGCCGTATCGTTTTCTCTCTCTTGTCGGCATATTCACTTTTTGATCGGAACCCAGTACCTTCAGAACCTAGCGACCTTATCTCACGAAACACTGGTGTTCTTAAACCTTATAGAACGTGATCTTCTAAACCAGATCGTTTGCAATTCTTGCAAAAAGCTTCATAGGATGCAAGATGCTAGGAAATACACCAGGAGCGGTCAAAAGATTCTACAAGCAGAAGAGCCGGGTTGTCTCTTTAATGATAGAGAGGCAATGGTAGCACAGTATATTCACGAGAATTTCAGTACCACTGTTTTTAAAATGGCGATGAAGCACTACCACCTCTTTGGTTATGATACTCAAAGCCGCCAACTCCTAAATCTTCTATCCGGAAAATTCGGCACAGACGCCTGGGGTAAATTAGTCCGAAAACACAAAGCAGATTGTCAAATCAGAAACGGTTCCCTATTCACCTACAAACGCATTTCTTTCCATGGCACCTGTACAGGACCTACAGGTATCGAGCGAGACTCAATACGCTTCTGGATATGCCCGCATCTCGACCTCAACTCAACAGGGCAGTCTACTAGTCTCCGTATCACAACATCCTGTCCTCCCTTTCTTGAGAAGTGGTCAATATTACCACATTACGAGAACAGTCCTATAAAGAAAATATCGTGGGATATTTGCTCGGAACTTCAGCAATGTCGATACTGTCGAACTGCATATAAGGCTGGTTTTAAGCATAATAATAGTTGCACTATAATATTCACGATCACTATTTGGAAGGATCTTGGGCAAGGGCCTGAATCCGAAGAATGGAAAGCACAGTTCCCCCTTCAAGACCGGCGGTTGTATCCACAACCGATTCAGTTCCACGGAGAAGAGATAGCTTCTGTATTTCAAGCGGGGGGGACAGAACTAGGCCGGCGGTGAAGTCTCGTAGAGTCATATTTCTCATCAAAAGGAGCCTAAATTCTGCAATACACAAACCTGGGTATTTATGAATAATTAAGTTGGTGAACACATTGGAGGTGTGGTCGAGCTAGGAAAAAGCAGGCGCAACCAATGTATTTACATGAGATAACAAAGATACCAACAATTTAGTAGAAACACATTCCACCGGAACACATCAAGAGCCGTCAAAGAACATCGACTTTTCTCTCAAATGCGTATGGCCTTCTCATTAACTATCAACACCTGTACATGCAGTCATGCACAGACACTGCTGCGAGGCCATGATTATTCAGTTCGACTATTGTGGGTCATCATATCGGACTTCTCGTTTCTATATATTGAGACAAAGCCATCCGGGACTCGGTGTTATGTCTGGCAATGACTTGGCAAGAGTGGAGGTTCGGACATGATTGATATGAATGGGGGCCGCGGGTCGAAGACCAGCTTCAACATCAAGCTCTGGCTGCTGAACCTGTCTGCAGTTACCTCTGTACGGCCGTTATCAAAGATGAAGATGAATTACCTCGTGAATTGTGCGGAAAATAATGACAACAATATCGGCAGAGCAGAAGTAGTAGGCTCCAATCGGCAGAAAGGAGAGAAAGGATACTTACCTTGGCAGCTCGTCTTAGCTTCATCCTGCTGCGACATCCATCAACAGTAGATGATCAGCTGTGAGAGCAGTCATTGTTGATGAATGGCGGGCAACAGGACTACTAGTCACCAGTACTGCGAAGAAGTGCGAGCTTGTCACTGGTGGTAAAAATATTTGTGATAAGAATAGGATAAAGTGCCCAATTAATCCATCTTCTCTTTCAACTTTTCGCCGATTGCGATGATGGCGTCGGTCTGAGTTTCGACCCAGTCAAGCTCGAAGTCGGAATTTTTGCGCAGGATTTCGATGTCCTTGCGGATTGTCGTAAGCTCGCGATTTTGGAGGCGGAGTTCTGCCCAAATGTCATTGTTCGAAGGATGGACTCTGCGAGCGAAGGCAGAGTCCGGAAAGAAGCCAAAGGTCACAAGAAAGTACGGCAAAACAAGGAGGACCGCGAGGATGGCGAAGACGAGCGTGGCAAGCACTACTTGGTCTGAGAAGGACCATTCTGATGCCATTTTGAAGTCTTTTCAATTGCAGCAGTACGGCTGAATTACAATTGTTGTTCGCTCTGTTAAGGAGAAGGAGAAGTAGAACGAGAGCGAAAAAGGCACCTTTATCCTAGCCCGAGATAAAGGTGCTAGGGCTCGAGGAAGGTGCAGAAACAGCACCTGTCCCTGCCATATACTTTGTGGAGTGAACAGGAGCAGTGAATTGCGACAATAAGAAAGAGCAACCAACAGGATGCCAAAACGGATCCCCACCTGTAGTGCTCAGGCTGACTCAAAATTACTTGAAATACTTAGGTAGGACTTGGGAACACCAACTCTCGGCTCAGGCTAGGAGAGCAGCAACTGCTCAGGTCCGCAGACAGAAATGGACTCTAGTTGGCTCACTTCTCGTCTAAGACTATAACTTAATGATAAGGCAGGCAAAAGGGGCATTCGTGTCCTTCGAAGCGAGGAGACGTGGATCGAGACCAAGAAGTGAGACTATTATCTCTTGACTGGCTATCAACTTCGAGGAGTTATGCTGTCAACCCTAAATGCAGAGGGAATTACAATCCAAGCAAGAGTAAGTAAGGAGGCGCAAAGGCGATATATTGAATCGATTTGCAAAACGAAAACCCTCAGAAAACAGAGGTCCAAACCTCAAGGTTCAGCCGTATTTCGTTCGACATCGATCGAGTTAAATGCATATCGCGTGAATCCACAGAATTTTTCGCACAGATTCTGATCTGAGGCAGTCAAGGGCCATCCACAAGTTTTCTCGAACCGGAAACTTTGATCCCGCGAGCAATATATCTGTCTGGGGTCCCTTCAAACTACCCCACTCGTATGATAATGCTTCATATGAAAAGTTTCTACGGGCTAGGCTGAATGACTTGAGATCACATTCAATGTTCTTGCCTCGAAGTCCTGGATGAAGGATGATCACGCGGAAATCCTCGGTGGGGTTCAGCGGTTCGTAGATCTCCGTAGCCATTGGGGAGAATTCCGAATTCGTAGAAATCGTTTTATTCTGAAATTCAAGAAATTTTTGAACGGTGTGTTTCTAACTATATAACGAGAGCCTGCTGCATGCTGAGCAGTGAGTGGTCAGTCTTCACCGAGCGACGTATCGTCAATTGGCTGTGATGAAGCAAACTGTGATTGGATACATGCATGACGAACCAGTGATAACTTGCATGTGGATACAACATTTCCTATCCAAGTTCATCCATGATCGATCCAGATGCCAATTGACATTCAAGCCGAGATATTCGCTTCTTCTCGGTATTATTTCTCGAATCAGTCGACGTCTTTGCCGGCACATTGTCCCAGGTCGGAATAGTCCCAAACATCGACTCCCCGATAGCCAAGACATGCGTACAGAGAACCCCGAGCGCAAGGAGAACGACTATAACAACAAAGCAGCACACTACACCTGCCGCATTCAAAAAAAAAAACCACATATACCCACAGCTCGACCTCCTCATAAACTGGGAATCTCTCAAAGAACACCTCCCCAAAACGCAATGAAGTGTGTAAAATCCGCCGCCCTTGTAGCAGTTCAAGAGCCAGAATAGCGATATAAAGAGCAATGAACAGATTCTGGTTTGTATGAGTGGTAATGAATGGTTGTATACGACTCGTGAAGCGGATGGGAAAGTGTCTTTTACTGAATCGCCGGCGTGGTAGGGCCGAGGGAAGGGGAGGATGCACGGCGCTGAAGCCCCAGAATGCTAGGATCGAGATCGTAAGAAGCCAAAGCAGAGGCTGTGATGCGTGTTTGAATACTTCTTGTTCATGATTGAGAGCCATAACGTAATATCATGGGCATGAAGGACGCAGATAAGCCAAGAGGGAATGAAAACAAAGAAGCGAGCGAGGGAGCGACTTGGCATTGAGTGGTGAGAAACCAAGGTGCAATTCTATAGCGAGAATTTTCTTGTAACCCGTCTTAAGAAGTCTCGAGGAGCAAAGATAAGTTGCTCCATAAGAGGGAATGAGAAGAGATCCTCCGCTGAGTGTTGGCAATCTTATTTGTTGGTGGCGCAGCACCGAAGCGAGCTCAGGGGCGCAGCACTGATTCCCGTCTATTCACGATACCTGCACCTCCATCGAAATCGATCAACTCGCTCTCGATTCATGCGAAACACTCGTCATAATGATCGATGTTGAGTAGGTAACAAATGAACCCATAGACTACAGATGGGTCCGAAATATATTGGAGCAGCTCATCTCTTCTCATGCGAAAATCAGGCTATGTACGCGAACGTGCAGCTGCCACGCTTCGTCTCAAGCATGCCCCTCACGACCGCTCACACAGCGGTCTTCTTCTCAGTATCTGCCAGCACATACGCTTCCTTGCTATGATCTTCGTCATCAAAGTCCGCTTCTCCTCTGGCCTCCGCAGGCAAAACGGGTATTTCATCTGTGCTATGCTCTTGCACTCTGAAGAAAGCTACGTAGAAAGTCGTGCAGCATGCAAAAGTCAAAATGAACCATGTGCTGAAGTACATTCCCTTGTATGAGATTTTGAGTCCGTCTAATCTCCAGACGATTGCAGCTGCAGCGGACTGGATTGACTTGTACCAACCAGAATAATGTGAGAGTGTAGCCGAGTTGTTCGACAATGAACCCATCAGCCAGTAAGCATAGGCTTGAAAAGCTCCGTCATATAGAGCCCATGCGATATACATAATGCAGTATCGAGCATATCGGCTTGATTCGGTCCTGCAAAGGATCCATTAGCTTCGAAATGTCTTCAGTCCGGGCTGCTTACATGTCAATCAGTGGTTCTGGAACAACTCCTCTGACTGAGTCTTTGACGAATACATAGCCACCTCCCCAAACTGAGAGCGTCAACACCAGAAGAGATATGATTCCCACACGCGCACGAAGAGCTCGCGTCGCATGTTTGGACTTGAAAGGGAAATCGAGCATGGTACCCATGACCCACACACCAATCATGTTGAAAAGATTGGAGCAAAGACCATTGAAGGATCGTGTTCGTAAAGTGAAGTTGGGAGCATTGAAGTCGTTGCGTTCTGCCAAGACATGAGAGTCGAACCTTTTCTCTGGATAAAAGACTTACGATAGGTGTAGAACCAGTTAGATGCCGCGAAGAACGGAAACAGGCTCAAGAACCAAAGGTTGTTTCTCATGGCCTTGTACATTCCCTTCAACTCGGATCTATATCATCAGCATGGAACCCTATATTCCGGGTAGCTTGCGTTACTTACTGCCAGGTTGGTGCCAGAGGTAGGACAACACGGGTACCGTCCTCGCGAATGACTTGATCAGATGGGATCAACAGAAGAGGGATCAAGCATCCGCAAAGCATGATAACGATGAAAGCAATGAAGCTCCCATCATTAATGGTACCAGCTTTAGAGCTCCAGTTCATAGCCAGCGGGAGGATAGAGCCAATCACCCCGCCCATTTGAAAAATTGTCCAGAAGACAGAGAAGGAGCGGCCTTTCATGCGCTCGGTCGGATATCCCATGGTAACGGCACCTTGAGCAGTCCATAGCTACGCGAGATCAGCCGCAGTCACATTTGCCAACACAACATAATGTACCATGGCAGCAGAAAGTCCCTCAATGCATCCAGCTGCAACGATCCATCCAGTGGCCCGATCTCCGATATGTGCCGTGAGAAAGTATGCTGATGACAAGCAAGCATAGCCAAACCCTCCAAACATCAAGCAAACTTTGATGCCGACCCGATTGTAAATGGTTCCTCCGAAGAATGCCAGCGCAGCGAAAGCTGAGGAAGATTCAGCACACATAACCATGTGGATTTCATTCTTGAAACTCACTGGAATAGATTGCGACATTGGCATTGGTAGATTGATATGTGTTGAGCAGACCTCCTCCGCCAATTCCACTGAGCGCACTCGACATTCCTCTTGATCACTTGTCAGTCTTTCACCCATGTACAACGGTCTCTATCAAACTCACACAGTTGCAAATGCAGTGAGTCCAACCATTACTACCTGAGCCATGGGAGTACGGTATCGAGGAATTCGAACTCCAAGCATATGATAATCGGTGTTGAGTTCACTCGTGTGTCGCGTCTCGCTTTCCCCATTGGAGATCGACGTCTTGTCTGGTGATGCAGCCATGGTGTACGTGTGAAAGTATTGGCGAATAGTAAGTTTCTTGGTGATTTTAAGCCTTGAAACCGAGCGCCACAATCTTATATGAAGCTTCAGAGGCTTGTCGAAAATGGGATGCATGCGCCTCTTGCATGGTTAGTTTCTCGACAAGGAGAATTGCAACGTTACGAAAGCTCAGATATGGGCGGAGAACGATACCGATATTGAGATAAGATAGAGGCAATCCGCTCACTAGATAACTTCCTACAGGCTGACAGAAGCTTGGTTGGTTGAAGTGTTGGCGGAGAGTGGGATGGGGTTGCTGTGCCTAATCTCAAAGGAGAGCATGAGCACACGACCAAAGCTACCCTGGTTGAAAAATGGAGAATCTTCCAGATGACTATCGACCCTGCCGTTCTTGAACCAATGCAATTGCAAACCATTTTTTATTATTGCGTTGAAGATTCAGGTCCTCGTCATAGACAGACTTGGCAGATCCGGGGCAAGAACGACCTGAACGCTGCTTCTCTAAGACAGAATTAGAATATTCGTGTCATGAGGATCAACCCAAGAAGCTACAATGTTAGATGATTAGTTCTCTTTTAGAGCACTGAAGTCATATTCTGTTCACTATCTCTTACATCTCCAGAAATAGCGTACTGTTTTGGGAGGCATTTCCATCCATCTCACAGGGGAGCGTATGCGAGCAGCGCTGCTTTTCTAGCGATGCCATGCCTGGAGATACAGCACACCCAAGTCCAACTAGCACTGCAACTCACGCACTGGTCAACGCTGAATATCCTCGCACCTTTCCGTTGCTTCTATGTACCATTCCAGAATTTCCTTCTTCAATTTCTGAACAATGCAACAATGTTCTAGCGAACCGAGTACACATCGACCGCTGCCTGTCATCTTGAGTCGCGGCCAAGATATGTCAGAACTCTATTGGCGGGCGACGTCACCCCGCTTCATAAATCCGTCTTATTTTCCTACAATCACAACTTCACTGCCCATTTCTTCCGCAATCTGACTTCACTTCATAATGACGGCGGTTGAAAGACGTTCATCTGTAAGCTCCTTCGCGAGCACGAATCCAGAACGGAGACAGTTCAATCGCATCAAGAAGGCTGTCACAACTGGCGATGTGTGGGGTGATCTCAACAGCGATCTGCCTAAACCACTAGATAAACGCTTCATTGATGTCAAGAAACGACTCGTTGTTCCCGAGAACTATGCTGCTCTTCAAAATAGCTGGGAAAGACTTCAGGCCGCATTACAAGATAAGGCAGCGGAGATAGAGGCTGCGGGACCTGAGGTAAGGCATCGAACAAGCATGAAATCCAAATAATGGGGCGAGGCTGATGTGACTATCAGTATATTCCAACCGTTGATTTCACATCTATCCAACCAGATGGGAAGTTCCCAAAGAACGTAGCAGATCTCATCAGGTCCAGAGGCTGCTGCGTCGTCCGTGGTGTCGTCAGTCGTGAGCAAGCGCTCGACTGGAAGGGAAAGTTGATCGACTATGTCAGACGTCACCCAGCGATCGCTGGAACACCACTGCCCGAAAACGATCCTCAGTGGTGGAAGGTATATTGGACTCAGCCTCAACTTCAAGCCCGAAGTCACCCATCTGTCATCGCTTGTCAGATAGCGATGAGTAGATTATTCTCCTGCAGTGAAGATGTAGAAGTCGATCTCAGCAGCCAAGCTATCTACGCTGATCGCTTCAGAATTCGATATCCGGGTGATTCCAGAAGTCTTCCAGCACACTTGGACAATGGCTCAATCGAAAGATGGGAGGATGAAGAGAATAGTCAGACGTTCCGGGCGATCTGGGAGGGACGGTGGGAAGAATACGATGCTTGGAATATCGATCATCGTGCTGAAGCTGTCGTTGACCTCTACGGAGGACCAGGTGCTTGTTCTGTTTTCAGAAGTCTTCAAGGGTGGTTGAGCTTGTCAGACAACGCACCTCGCCACGGAACGTTGGAGCTGTTACCAGACATCAAACTTTCCACAGCCTACATTCTACTTCGCCCATTTTTCGACCACAATGGAAAGCTAGATATGAATTCAGCATACTTCTATGGCGCAGAACCAGGCATGGGACAGGTCTTGAAAGATTCTTGGCACCCGGGACTTTTCATGAACAAGACCATCGTCTCTGCCCCGGAAGCTGGGCCGGGTGACTATGTGTTCTGGCACTGCGATGTAAGTTTTCGTCGAACAGGTTCTAGGAAAAGCTGACGGCATCAAAGATGGTCCATAAAGTTGAGGAGATCCACGAAGGGACTTCAGACTCATCCGTTGCCTATATTCCGGTTGTTCCCCTCTGCTCATACAATATCAGCAATCTGGTCGAGCAGCGAAAGGCGTTTCTCGAGGGTGTGCCTCCGCCCGATTTGCCCTCCAAGCACGGGGAGGAAGAGGAGAAGAATCACATTGACAGGGGTCGACCTGAGGATATCTTGACTTTTGAGGGGAAACGAATAATGGGACTGGAGCCTTTCGATGTCGCTGAACCAGGAATTACAGCAGGCCAATCATGGATTCGCAAAGTGGCGAACGAAGCTTTAGGATTTTAGGCTCAGGTGTAGTTCATTCACTACGTCAGTCTGGTTCTAGGTTCTCTCTCCTGGGACTGTTCTCTTGTTGCAACACAACTCTATCTTCAAAGAACAAGCTTTCAAATCATTGTGTTTGGCAATAAAGGCGAAACCTGATATTAAAAATTTACAAAGTATTGTTTACTTCACTCAAAGAACAATGTCTTTGTCTTATAAATGGATAGTGATTCCCGAGCGAAGGGGGGG